>VZRN01002263.1:817223-864943 GCA_013397935.1 Dasyornis broadbenti
AGAGGAGAGGAGAGGAGAGGAGAGGAGAGGAGAGGAGAGGAGAGGAGAGGAGACACTACAGGATAGAATGCCTTGTAAATCACTAACTATAAAAAAGTAGTCAAGTCAAAACTGTGACAAGAAAATTTCTAAAACACCTGTTTTGTGTTGTCATAGTACAGGATAGCTGCTTGGCATTATTTTGCAAAGGGAAAAATCTTATCGAGAAACCAAAATACCTTTCACAGAATGTTACTTTAATGCAACAGCACACGCAGCTCTACAAGGAGCACCTCATTTCCTTCCTCTGAGATTCCAAAGACTTTCATATGCTGTGAAATTTAATGGGAGCAAAAGGTGGTTAACACTAAATGTTTACTACTAAATACAACTGGATCCCAATTCTATAATTAATTCCCAGATTTTTCCAAGAATGTGTAAATGACTGGGCCTCCATATATCCCACCCAGCAGAAGCACCAGACTTAGAGTGTAATTGCCTCCAGAATTAAGCACTACTGGAAATTAGGTCATAGATGCAGTGGCCTGAATTTCCCCTGGCAGTGTCCCTTGTCTTTCCATGGGTCTCATTGGGAACTTAGGGCTTCGTTGCCCTCAAGCTCAGCATCCACAGTCGGAAGAGATAACTGTAAATGATTTCTCCTGGTTTCGGTCCTGCAACTGACTGGTTGCAAAGAGTAGAGAGGGGAGCTCAGTTTGCAAATGCCCAGGAGGGAGAAAAAGCCCTTTCACCAGTGCTTGCTCTTGATTATGTAAAAAAGCTGTCTCTTCTCAGAGCAGCACAGGCTGGAGTATGGAACAATCTCATGCTTCATGAAACAACTTCCCTTGCCACCTCTAGGCAAAGTTAATGTTGATTACGCGTTTTCTGGAAGTGCTTCCTTAGAGGCTGGTGGATGTTGTACTGCTGGTAACAGCAATGGGCCTGCAACAATGAGGTGTCACTGGTGATGGAGTACCCACAACAGGCACCTCGTGAAGAGACAACCAGATACCTAAGGGAGTCTTATCCCTATTAAACTGTGGGGTTGTGCTTGTATTCATACACGAGACACTCAGTATGTTATCCACATGAATGCACATCCCAAGTGCCTCTGTTCTGCTCCCAGGAATAAGGAACTCCCACAGCTAATTAGCAAATTGAAGTCATATGTGCACCTATTTGCAGAACATAGTGAGAAGGGAAAATATGGCTACACTTGAAGTTACATCATTCATTAAAAAAACTTGCTTTGATTTTGTGACTGTTAAAATCAGTTCCAAGTATCAGATTGTCAGACTAAAGTTTCTTTCAAGGGATAATAAATCAGAGAGGGTAGGTATGGCGATAATGGGTATGATTCCCCCTTACTATAATCACAGGTTTACGTGGTATATTCTTCAGACACATGAAATGAATGGGGACAATTAAGAAAATATTTTCAACTCTCAACAACTGTACGTTTTTTTTAAATATTTTTGGTCATGGTTTCATATGGATTTGCATAATTACAAAATAACAACTTCTTTCATTTCTTTGGCTATTTCAGTGACTGGGTCTTCACTTACATTTATCCCATTCCAGGAACTTCAGAAATGTTATTCCTGATTTACACTAAGCACTCAATTCTGCATTTCAGTTCTTATATATCTGTTGGAAATCAGCTTTTCCCTCTTAATCCTATCATGTTATAGTCTCTTTTGCTTCTCCTTCCTTGTAGCTCTTATTAAGACCTTTACCTACTTTTATAGAACTCCTTTCTTTATCAGCCTTGCTATGTTCATTGTATACTTTTGATTTTGACGCGTTTGTTTTTGAGTGTAAGATGCCAAAAGACAAAGAGTTACACCTGAGTTCAGAAAAGTATTCTGACTCAATTTTTTTTTTTTTTTTAATTCTTTTCCATACTTTCAGTAGAGGAAATAAAAGCAAAAATAGCATGTAGCTTGAGTGGGAGATCACCAGATAGGATTTCTGATTTCCTACATGGAGTTACACAGCTTTCTGTGATAAAGTCCATCCTGGAGTAACACTTGTTACTTTTTTTAATCCAGAATGAGACTAATGCATTTGCCACACCAAATTTTGGACTTCCAAATTTCCAGTGTCTAAATTTTGTGGCACAGTTAAGAAGTCATATTGCTGTATTTTCTCTATACAAAATGATTGGTAAGAAGGACAAATGGCCCGAAACATTAAATATATTTCAGCTGAAATAGATCAGAAGATGTAGACCTCATCCAGGGAATATTTGGTTACTTCAATATATAACATTTCTTTTGTATGCTTAGGACAAAAAAACATGATATATCTATCAAATTCCTGAAGAAGTATTGGCTGGATTGAAAAAGAAAAAAAAAAAAAAAAACAGGAAAAAGGAATTCATTAGAATCAGGAGTTTCATATTTTTTCTTTTTTTTATAATAATAAAACGAACCTTGTTGTAACATGAAGTATTTAATTTTGTGTCTATGTTAATTTTAGTGTCCAGCTAACTGCTAAAGGGATGTAACAGCCTCTGCAGGTGTGAGTTTTCCATGTCCTACTTCCCCTTACACAGCAGGCTGGAAGTGTCCCTGGCTGGCTCTGATGCGATCCCCTGTGATGCACTACGGCCTCTGCTGTCACCACCACTGCCCAGTCCATTGTGTCCTCTGCATCCATTGCATCACTGTAGGCACAGGCCAGAAGCTCTGGAACTTCCATGGGACTGGTGTGAGAGTATATTTTGGCATCATTGGGGCAAGGTCTTTCTGCATTCTCCAAATCTTTAGTTGTGTAAAATAAAACACATTTAATATGTTCTGTACAGAACTTTTCTTCATGAAACAGAACTCTTATATACTTTCAGTGTGTATAAAAGAAAATATAAATATGGAAAATAAAATTCTAATGAATTTTAATGTTTATTCGTAACAACAGCAATTTTCTGGATGGTACTTTCTTATGAGCTATTGCCTTTTATCCCAAAGAACTGAGGTGATATATGCTTTAGAGAAATGTCTTCCTGTACACATATAATCATGTCATTAAGGTCAATTCCCTCCATTCATTCAAATACAGCAAAATAAAAATTACCCAAATTTAGGCATGTCAATTAAAGCTTATTCTTGTGGTTTGGGGAAAAAGAAAATCTTACTCCCCTTAAATTTTGGATTTGTTAGATATCTGCTGGGTCACAGTTAAAATTAAAACTTCCAGATTAAATATTTTCTTTAAAATGAGGGCTTTTCCCACTAATGTTCATTGTAGAATTCCTACCAGTTCAGTGGAGGTGGAGATAAATTAATGCTGAATATACTTAATCTGATCTTCTACAAGCTAAACTCTAAGAGTTCAATTGGAAGAAGAAAATATTAGTGATTTTATGAGAATTTCAACTTGAAATAAAATTTTTAATTCAGTTTCAAGCAATTTCAATATTTTTTGAAAACTTATTTTCAAATTAAAGTTTCTCTTATTTTTAAGGGAAAATTTATTTTTTTGTTTGAAAAGTTACTTAATTTTAAAAGTTTAAGCAAGACTGAGGGATCTTTTAAGGACTTTTATTGAAAACAAACATCTTCATGAATCAGGTACATTTTGTTTCAGTGGGACTGAGCATCAAATGTTTTTTAAAAATTGAAGAAAGTGAAATTTCTCAGATTTGAAAATATGCTTTTGGCCTATCATACATTCATTTTAGAAAACAAAGCAGTAAACTGGTAGAACTCCAGACTCATTCTCTTAGGAACAGCAGATATACACTTTGTTTAAAAATAGATGTACTTTCTCAAGGAAAAAAAAAAAAAAAAAGTGATGCATGTTCATCAATTTTGCATGTTTTACAACTTTTATTACAGAAGCTAGCCTTACTCTATAGATGAAAATGTAGAAGAGGCATCTTGCACAGTCTCTGAACTCTGAATGATCCATTAAATGAGTGTTTTTAATCTCTTAACAGAGGGAGAGAATATAAACTTTGACTATGTGCTACAGTCTCAAACCCAGCACGTTGCTAACCTCCTTCAGAAAAGCTGAGGTGGTCATCCAGAAAGTTGTGTCTCCCGAAATGCCAGCCTGGGGGCAAGCTACTCTCCGGCTCACCACAGCTACTTGCTACGAAAAGAGCAGCAGATCTGGACATACCCATCATCCCAGCACGCAGCCTGTGTGAAAATGCATGGGAAGCTGGAGCACCTCGTCATTCCTGAACGCAATTATAATCCAAGGGCAGTCTGATGCAGTGAGAATGTCGATATGAGGTGGGAAATACTCCAATACTCTGTGGTAATTTCTGGTTTACTTTGATGAAACTCAAAACACATGTGAGTCACTGAAAAACGTTTGTTTCTCATCCAAAAGCTGGTTTTTTTGAGGAGTGATTTTCAGTGGGAAAAGGTCCAGTCTTTGTTTCTGTGCAGCTTGACAGGAAGCACTCATAGCCTAGCTTTGCAAAATCTGCTAAAACCATTTGATAGAATATTAATCCGTTTCAAAACGTGACATGTTATACAAAATCAACCAGAAAATTATTCTGGTTCAAATGCCATTTCTATAAAATACCAATTCTTTCAGCTCAACACAACCTTCAGTTTCAGGGAACTTAAACAACTTCTCACCAGTAGGAATACTGTTGGACACATTGCTGAGAAATTGTTGAATTTAAAACATGCAGTTTAAGGCTTCACATGTTAAGCATAAAGATTACTCATCTGCTTCTTCCCCTGTTTAGCCACAGTCAGGGCAGGAGGTTAGCAGGAGATTAGCGGCCAGAGTGACCACGAGGACTTTCTCTCAGTATTGTCCTCTCTGTTTTGAAGGAGGCTCCTGCAAATCCCAACCAGCTCACACCAAACAAGAGAAAAGAGTGAAGAATAAATGCTGCCAAAAGAAAGGAAAACCAGAAGAAACAACCTCAGATTTTAGGAGCATTGCCTGTGTATTGCAACTGTATGTCTTTGCTGTTTCTGACAAAAGTGCTCGTGGTTCCTCTGAAAATGCTGCCTGGGATGTGGACACTTGAATGAGAAGGAGGTTGCAAGGACAGGATAAGTGAGCCCTGCAAGCCAGCCAGCCACAGATGTTTTCTTTCGGTGCATAGTTCCTTCTTGGCAGTCAATGCCTCTCCTATTAGATTGAAATCTTGGGAGAGAATGGTTTCTGTGAAACTTTGCTCTAAAGATCAAAGTCATAAGCTTCTGAAAACATACTTGGACATTTACTAGGAAAAAAAGAGAAGAGAAGGGTGAAGGGAAAGCAATGGAGAGTCAGGTCTGAGAAGACATGATGTAGGGATATATAGGAGCAGAAGGAAAACAAGCCAGGAATTCAGCTGTGAAGGAAAAGGAGATAAAATCAAAAGGTAATCGTAGAGAATAACAGGGAAGTTTATAATTACTACAACATTTACCTTCTCTGAACATCAAGGTGAATACTCAGTTCTGTTTTCCTTTACTGCCACAAAGCGCTGTGAAATCCATCAGCAAGGTGTAATTCTTGTGGCAGACAGGGAAGTGTAGCAGCCGTGTGCCTATGGGTGTAAACAGGTGCAGACGGCTGTATGCTGTCTGTGGTTTTGTGTGAAGCCAGGCTTAACGCAGAAGCCCTAAAGCCAAAGGATATATTGTCTATAGGATAACCCTGTACTTAGGATAATTTGGCTTCCAGGCCAGGTCAGGAGGTGGAAGCAAAACTGCCTGTCTTATTTATCAAGGTCATACATCAGTGTGAGCAAGGGCTGGGGGATCACACAGTTGTGTCGCACAGGGCTGTTCTATCTCTCTCTCCAGTTCCTCTTCCACAGGGAGGTATAGCCAAGGGATGACTTGCAAGTACTTTAGTTCAAGTTGCAGAGGCCTGTGTGTGTCACTTGGAAAATCAAAAGGGTCACAGGAAATGTTCCTCTGCATCAGGAAAAAAAAAAAAAAATCTACGACTAATATAGAAGAATTCAATTTTCTGACTCTTGCAGGATAAATCTTGTTGTTGATCAGTATGGAAGGCAATATGCATCTACATACTTTAGTGTACATTTTCGTTATTATTTTGCTCATTAAAAAAAAAAAGAAAAAAAAAAAGAAAACACCCTAGGCAATTGTATTAATCCAGCAGCACTGCTTTGCTACGTGAAAGGTAAGATGGTAAAGCCAGCTGCTCAGCGTAAGGAAAAGCTGCAATGGAGATTACCAGTGCTCCTTCTGTACATCTGTATTAGAATTAATTACATAATCATACAGCATTTTTTCTCCTAACTTAATCAATGCACAGCATGAATGTGGCTCACTGAATGGGTAACTTCAATATTTCAAATATAGGGAGCTTTCAATATTCAAGTGATTGATTCCAAATACTTAAAAATTGGTTTGGTTTGCATACAAATTGATCCTGAATTAGGCAATGGTCATGTCCGTGATGAAAACACTTCAGATAAATGACACATAGAGAAAGCTTAATTGATACTTTATGGTTTCTCAGCAGATGTCTACATTCAAATGGAATTAATGTAAAAGAATTTGCTAGAAAGATAATAGGTACTGTATCTGAATAAATCATTTGCATTTGTTCAAATGAAGTTATATGCAGTAGGAGGTATTGGTTATACCAGCAAGCCATAAACATAACTTTATTCTTGTCTCTCTTTCTCATATTGTGCATTAAAATGAATCCAGAATGGGACTGATTTCCTTTATATTATATCAGAATCATGCTGATGCAACTCTCTTAATTTCAGTCTTTCACCACGTAACTGCCTGTTATAGCAGTGAAAGCCAGTCTAAACACACATATACTGTGTTTATTTTCCTATCATCTCTTTTTATAGAAAAAATAAAATCATATGAGAATTCTGTAGAGATAAGAATTTGACTTCTAAGTAAAAAGTGGGGCACAGCCGAAACAAATGGAAGAAGTGGAAGAGTGAAATTTTGTATGTGTGTTCTAATATGGCTATGAGTGCCAGTTCGTTTTCCCTCTCTTACAGTCTGAGTATGCTTTTACTGCATGTCCTTGCAATGCATTCTCTTCTTGTAACCCTATTCTCTCCATTTATGAAAGCCATCATGATGCTATGAGGAACATGATGCAGAAAAATAAATGCAGATTAGGTTTTGATATGTGAAATAAAATGCTGCCAGTTCCCTTTATCCTTTCTGCAATTTGATCCAAATGCTGTGACTAGGTTACTGTGGTTAAGATTAATGGGTAAAAATATTTTCCCACAAGGAACCACCACTTTTCTCCACTTAATTACCAGATGTTAAAAAAAGAACAAGTAGCTATTCTTCTGTGTACTCACCTGTGTGTTTTAGCTAATTACAGACAACTGCTAAGTGATTCCATGCAGCTTTGGCTGTGATTTTGCAGGATTCTTGATGTTAAAAATTATGTGTCTCTATAATACAGTCTAGCATGATGTCATACATTGGTAGTCATTATGTCAGCCATGTGTGCCCCTTCAAACAGGGGCTTTGTCTAACAGGTAGAATCTGTATTGTTTCACCGTCTCTTGCTCCCTGCTATTTTGACATGCATGGCTGGGAATGGAGGAGAGACCCAAAGTCCCAGATGGCATAACAGCCTATATAACTTGGACACTCTTCAAATTATAAAAGCAAGTCCATAATTTTTAAGGGTTTTACAAAGTTAAACTTTCCATAAGAAAGAACAGGAAACTTCCAAATGCATAGACTGGGGAACATCAAAACTTCTATACTGTACTGGAAGAAGTGGAATCTTTTACAGCATTTCTGCACTGTTAAAGCTGCACAAAGGAGTCGTGACAAGTTGAAGTGTCCTGTTCACTTTGTAGAGATATAAAGGATTCACAAATCTGAAGAGAGGGAACAGTTGGACTATTGACATTTTAAAGGGAGATTAGTTTCATCCATTGAGATATGGAAAGAGAAGCCTCAAAGATGCTCATCTGATTAATTTCTTGGGATTAAGAGCAAATGTTCAGTTTCAGTTTGGCACCTATCCTACAGTCTCTATTTCAGCAATGTGTTTGAAGCTCCTATTTTGTGTTTGATATTGTGTGTTTCCACCTCCAGTCTAGCAGAGACAGCACCAGTAAGTTAAAGTCTTTGAACTGAATTAGCCAGCGAAGCACTCCTTACTAATGTGTAGTAGAACAAACTTCTAATTTTTTATTTATCTTTCCTGTTGTGAATCCAACTCCAAAATTACAGCTTCATTAAGGACTGTGAATTAAGAGCTGCAATTCTTTGATAAGCTACTTATAGGTTTAGCAGATAGAAAAGAACTGTAGTAGGCACTCTGTGTAAGTCACTATAGTCTTCATTTCAATCCATGTTTATGGAAATGTCATGAAAAGTGTTGAAACCTATGCAGGTATTAGTAATTTTATTTTTACTTTATTATTTAGTTCTGTGATTGCAAATATTTTGTTGAAGGTAATACTCTGAGTATGCTATTGTAACTGTAGCACTATTGCAGTTGTGGTTAGCACTACATATGGCAGTAAGTCCTCATGTTTCATAGTTTTCTTCAGCAGCCTTCCTATGGGTATTTATAACTGTGTCAACAATATTCAAATCTCATTATTTGGGGGTTTGATTTTTAATGATGGATGATCTATGCTTATGTCTACAGTAGCAACTCAAGTTACCTACTAGGACCAGAAAAGAGCCAGTGCTGAGAACACGATGTCCATACCATGCGTGCCTTGGCATTCAGTTTGGGACTTGCTCTAGTCCGATTCCACAGGTAGGATTACTAGCAGAAGTGAACACGCTCCACGGGCACATCTTCAGGCATGGTTTCATTAAAATTAATCCAACACTTTTCCAGTATATGAACTAAAATGAAAAAAGTTGGGATGATCGGGGACAACTTCTAATATAGTTAATTTTAACACAGAAAGTGAAGTCAATCACCTAACTGTAAGTCTTTCATCCACAATTAAAATTGATCACAAATTCAAAGATTCTTTGTCATTTTTTTTTTATTTTTGCATATGCATGAAAAAATGGGGAAAAAATTGTTCTTGGGGATTTCCTAGTTTCCCTGTTGAAAAACAGTAAGGAAAATAAACAAATGGAAATTGATAGCTTGTCTTTTTGAAAATCAAGAGATTTGGAACGATACACTAATAAGTAATGCAATTTTTTTCCATTAAAATTACTTCTTATTTTATTTTTGTCCTTTTTAAATAAGAGCACATACAGATATTCACAAGCATTGTTCCTAACTCCCTTAAAGGAGTCACTTCCTGTTACTTCATGCAAGACTAGTGTTGTAGTTGCTGTAAATATAGACTGGAAATGTATATATGGGAATTGGGGCCTCCCATGTCCATTGTGAATTCAAAAGCTTTTGAAAAGGATTAATTCCTCCTTGACTTGTGAGTGACATGCAAATTTTCCCAGAAAATTGAATGTTCCCAACACTTAAAAAATTCAGTATAGTTTCTTCTTTCCAATAATCAGCTGGTACTATCTGTTAAATTTGATCTTTATTTTCTAACAGGATTACCTGACGTAAAGTGCCTTTCTTGCAAATAAATCTTTCAAGAATTTGTTCACAGATGTGAACAGTTTTTCCATTTGCTTCTTCAACTTTTTTAAAATCGAATCACATTTGTATTCCAGTAACATATATTTCCTGCCAAAGAGACAGGGTCCCCTCAGTATAGACACACAAAATGAGAGATGGTCCCTGACCTGTATGGTTTATTAATTGGCTGGATAAATGATGGGAGGTGGGACCTTGCCTAAGGTGGTAACGGAGGTCACTCATGGAGACAGCGCTGGAAGCTTTTTCTCATTACAGGGAACTCGTGTCATGCTGATGGACCTCCTAACAGCATTTAAGATGCACAGTCACTTGAGCTGGGGAAACAGAAATTAAACACATTACTTAAACACATCTCCCTCTGACAGTATTTCCCAGTCTTTGTTTCATTTTAATCAGAAAAAATTATCCTTTAGGACTTGCACAGCAGACATTTCTTTCTGTTCCTTCAACTAATTCTTTTATATTTGTCCTATTCTGGTGAAACACAGAGAAATAAGGTAAATTATTCTTCCAGCCTTTTATATACATATAAAAGGCAGATAAAATCAAACAGCTAAGAAACAATTCCAGTATCTTCTTAACAGGACTAGAATTACCAGCAGGCAATAAGGCTTTATTATTTGTATTTAATGGGAATTAACCTGTTCTTGGTTGCAGTGTAGCACTACTACACAGACCTCCTAAACTTTGTCATGCTTAATGAGGTGTTCTCTTTTCACAATTTCCCCCCCAATCTATAGTAATTGTATAATCACTAGTGTTATCTGACATGCCTCTCAGCAAATGTGTTCTTGATGTCTCACATACAAGCTTACCTAAGCTTTAAAGGCTGACTTTATCTAACTGGATTTCTCAGACTAGGCATAAGAAAATGTAGACACATAACCCCTCTTGCTTAATCATAATTTTGCTTAAAAAAAAAAAAAATCATCAAATATGCTTCTTTCTGTCAGTGTATATGGAAACAGTGGAAGGAGATTTAAAAATTAAGTCTTTCTATTCATACTGTTCCTTGTGAAAAGGGAACGTTTCACTGACTGTATTCTGTGGCAAAATGGATTATCACAAAACATAGCATCATACTTTGCTGGGAAAATGTGTCATCTGTTTTGCTTTAATCTCATTGTGGAGCAATTGTCACAAGTGTCTTCTATTTGAAATTTTTCCTTATCCCATTTGGCTGACTAAGATTAAATGTCAATGCAAGGGCACTTAAATAAAGCAGAATGGCAGGTATTTCTGCAGCTATTCCTGTTGCTGTTAATGGAGTTTAACATCAGATCAATAGAGAAAGTGATATGAATATTGCTTTTCAGGGACTGTGAAATATCTTTAAAGCTGTGCCACATATGTTAAACTGCTAAACACCTTACCTGCTGGGTAAATGCTGATCCCTGTGAACTTTTCCTAAAATACCAAACGCATGGATGAAATAGATCAGTTTCACAATCTTTGGGCAACATTCTCAGTACTATTAAGAATCTTGTCCTTCACCAAGCACAGCAACAATTTCGCTTAATATAACAGCATCTCTCTACTGTGAATGTCATATTCTGCTGTCTTAGGACAGCAAGGAGAACAGAAAGTTATGATGAGATTATAAATAATAAAATCAATAAACACTAATTTTTTAGTATGTAAAATGGGCTTGAGCTCATTCATTCCCAGAATTACAAAAAAGGTGAAAGGAAAACACTTTATTATTGACCGCAATAATAGTTATGTCATGATATTTATCATATTTCTATTTACCTTCTATTCATGATGCACATTTGGATTCCTCTAAATCACTACATTGTATAAACACATTTCTGTTAGGTTATTGAAATTAAGCTGTCTGGTCTGGAGAAAAATAGTTTCTGGTCACCTCGTTCTGTCTGTCTAAATGAGACAGAGATCCAGATATAGTGTCTAGCACGGAGAGTGGCATTTACCCTATAGCTAAACTTGTTAAATGAGTTCATAAAAGCATAAATGATGTTGTTTGTGGAAAGCAGAACATGTTTCCATCTTCTGCTGTCTTGTCATTCCTGGGTTCTGGATTTCTGGGGGTCAGTCTGTAGATTTAGAAATAAAAGGTAAATAAAAGATTAATTGAGAAATAAAGGGTTAATAGTGTCTGCTGTATGGATAAAAAATGTTTTTTTCTTTTCTTTTCTTTTCTTTTCTTTTCTTTTCTTTTCTTTTCTTTTCTTTTCTTTTCTTTTCTTTTCTTTTCTTTTCTTTTCTTTTCTTTTCTTTTCTTTTCTTTTTTTCTTTTCTTTTCTTTTCTTTTCATTTTTCTTTTCCTTTCTTTCCCTTTCTTTTCTTTTTTTCCCTTCCCTTCCCTTCCCTTCCCTTCCCTTCCCTTCCCTTCNCTTCCCGGAACCTTCCCTTCCCTTCCCGGAACCTTCCCTTCACTTCCCTTCCCAGAACCTTCCCAGAACCTTCCCGGAACCTTCCCTTCCCTTCCCGGAACCTTCCCTTCACTTCCCTTCCCAGAACCTTCCCAGAACCTTCCCGGAACCTTCCCTTCCCTTCCCGGAACCTTCCCTTCACTTCCCTTCCCAGAACCTTCCCAGAACCTTCCCGGAACCTTCCCTTCCCTTCCCGGAACCTTCCCTTCACTTCCCTTCCCAGAACCTTCCCAGAACCTTCCCGGAACCTTCCCTTCCCTTCCCGGAACCTTCCCTTCACTTCCCTTCCCAGAACCTTCCCAGAACCTTCCCAGAACCTTCCCAGAACCTTTCCTTCCCGGAACCTTCCCTTCCCTTCCTGGAACCTTCCCTTCCCAAACTTTCCCTTCCCAAACCTTCCCTTTCTTTCCCTTGGCCTTTGGCCTTTGGTGTTTTTCCTCCTTCCATTTTCCTTTTTCCTTTTTTTTTCTCTTTACTTTTGTTTCTTCACAGTTATAAACTGAGGTAATTATAGTTCACTATTCAGAATAAAACATGGTTTCATTTCGAGTCTTAAATATTATTTGGACTGCAAGATTCTCTTGTGTGTAGGCACTGAGTGACTCATTCAAAATTGAATAGATTTTAAAACAAAACCTAAAAATTCATTTCGTGAGAGTGTCTTAATAGAAAATCAGTCTGAAAAATAATTTGTTGCATAGAAAGGATTCTACCCATTCAAAAAAATAATTCATTTCCTTAGTTCTTTCAAATGCCAGTAAAGGTTAAATTTAGTTTAAAAAGTATTTAAATGGCTCAGAGACTCTATTTTTTTGTTTGTTTGTTTTTCAGTTTTCACATTGATTTTCCCCAAGAATTCACCATCATTTTGAAAAAAACCTCAAATATTTGTTTCATGGGCAGTGTTACTTTTCTCAATTTCCACTTGCTCTTCCAAGCGGTCCCAGTCCTTGTGACTCCAGTCCCGGTGTCCAGGTGAACTATTTAGCTCTAAAGTCACTCTATGACAGCAGAGGGTGACTAATCAGCAGAAATGGATTATCTCCCTAGCAACAGCAGTACAACACTTACGGAAGTATCCAGGGAGCTGGTGTTAAACAGGCAAACTGGAAATATCTCTGAATTAATGGCATTTGAGCAGGTAGCAGTGGAAAACAGAATTATTTCAGTGTACCTTCAGGAAGCACAGAGCGTTGGAATTATGTAGCTCTTCCCAGAAGCTCAGACACAAAGGTTTTGGCTTCTGTCTCCCATGACTGCATCCTGCAGAGCACAAGGTTATGCCCAGCCCTTCACTCATCTAAAACGCTCAAACCTTATGTTCAGATTGCCTAACTGAAGAACTAAGTCACTCAAATAGTTAACCAGCCTACTCAACCACCGCAACAGATTTCTTTCCCCTAGAAGAAAGAAATTTTCTACAGTAAGGATTTTTCTTTTGAAGGGGGCTCCAAAGGCCTTTGTAAGAAATAAGGACTTTTGCAGCTTAACTTCTACTTTAAGTGCAGGGCACATTTCCTTGATTTTATCTCCTCCGATATCATACACGTGGGTAGATGTAGGTGTGTGTACACATCATGTTCAAAGGAAAATCCAGCTTGCTCTCTATACACTGGATAGGATTGAAAAAAAAGTTCAATGCCTCTCTTCATACAGTACTCAGAAGCGTTCAGCTGCTACACTGAAAAAATGCAGTAAAAGAATCCAAATAGGGTATGAAGGGTTCTCAGACAACTTTCCCACTTGACAAGTTTGCTTTCTCTGAATGACCCCATAATACAATCCACTCTGAAGCGTGTGGGAAAAGAACAGAGGAGTGTTTTGGCACATAGGTGGGAGAAGGCTGTGTCACGCAAAGTGTTACACAGCCTGCAGTTTCTTCCTTTTTGTAGAGCAAGAACAAAGAATCATGGGTCTAGCTTGTATGTCTTAATAGACTGCAGCTCATGGGCTTCCTGCCAAAGGGTTAAGTGCTGCTGTTTGGCCCTTGGTTTCAAAGAGAGAAATGGCCATCTTTCAATAGTAGATGTTTCCATGCTAAAGAGCAGTTGGCTGAAGGGAGAAAGCCATTCTGAATAAAACATGGAAATAACAGCTGTGATACAATCTTCCTCTTAGCTGAGCATTTAGTTTCAGGCGGGTTTACTTTCTTTTCTTTTTTCTTTTTTTTTTCGGTTTTAATTCTGAGAGGGATTCTGTGGAAGATTGTTTTCAAAAGAAGGTATTATGTCACTACCGTGCCCATTTAGATGCATTTGCCACTGAGCTTTTGAAGGATTCTAAGAGCATATTATGAGAAAAAAATGTTAGCAATTGTTCATGGAAAAAATCTGACAGTGAAGTCAAATGAGCCACAAAGGAGGTGACATTTGCCAATTAAGCCCTTGCTACAGCATGAAACAAGTTGACCAAGAAAAGCATACAGCATTTAAGGATTTAGTCATATTTTTTATGGCAATAGTGTACTTTTATGTGTGCTAAAGAATGGAAATGAATTTTAATGCTTATCAGGCACTTAGGCTATCTTATATGAAACCAGATTTGGCAACTCCTCCTGCAGCTGTTGCAAACAAGTCCAGCCAATCATCCGTACTTGTGTGTTTCATTCATCCCTCTGTAAGAGAAATAGAGAAGCAATAGACTCAGAACATTTGGAAATTCAGTTTTAACAAAGTGGATGATTTTCTTTGCAGAGCCAAGTCTTTTAGTTTGTTGTTGTTGGGTTTTTATAATAATTTCACCAGCGGAATTGGATTGAGATTGCTGCCTTCTCAACTAGAGAAAGCAAAACAAAACTGTTTTCCAAGCCTCTAACAAAACCTGATATCTTCACCAATGTCTTCTAATGGAGAAAAAGTGTGTGTACAGCCCATTTTGAGTTCTGCAACCAAAGATGTCAAAATCACACCTGTATGTTTTCATCCCATCTGATCTGGTGCCATGTTGTTAACTCCAAGTGCCACATCAGGTAGCAGGAGTATTATCTGGTATATAACTACTGATGTCCAACACTATGCTAGCAATTCTTGGGGTGCTCTAAAATATTGTAATGTAGTTAACAATATTTTTATTAGTTAAAATAATTTTGATAATGGGGTTCTTTAGCAAATTTTCTAACTTTCACTATACATTTGGTAAATTCCAGCATTTTGTGTCTGCTTCATTGAATTGTTAGCTGCATCTATATGAAGGATGTACAAGAAACTTTCATTCTGGTGGGCAATATTTGGCACAATGTTTAGCTGCCACTGATGATGACACAAGTTTCAAGGGACATTAATTTTTTATACTTGTTGATCCCTACCATTCAGGAATAATGACAAGTGCCTATGTCAAAGACTACAATCTGATTAACTTGTAGCAATTAACTCATCAGCTGCATGATAGTCTCCCTGGTCATCTGCACAGTGTTTTCAAGCGTGTGCGCTCCTGTTAACTCCTCTCCTTGTAGTTATTCAGATGCTTAGATATCTCCAAAGTTAACCTACAGTCTATTGCCATAAGTCTGAAATAAATTCTTTAAAACTACCAGAATGTCAACATTGATGGCATTTTGATTATTTTGCCGAAAATCTGTCTTAACGGCTGCTTTTGTTTTTCCAGAAAGGGAGAAGCTGCTCATTTTATTTTGGTTTGATTAGGTTTGGTTTGGTTTGACTTGACTCAGTTTAGTTTTCTGGGAGATTGGGCTGAAGGCCACATACATGTTTATCAGGTCCTGGGTGTTAGACTGGACAAACCTAGATGATGATACACACATCCCAGAAGTGTATGCAAAATGCTGACATGTTCTTTTTCTCAGAGAAAACACTGTCCAGGCTTGAATGATCAGATATTCTTTAAGCATTCTTCTTCCTGGTCACATTTTCAAAACAAGATGGAATAGAATATGTTGCAACTTATTTGTAACAAGTTTTTAGTATCCTTTAGTTCATTTTCCCTTTTAGTCATACAGTTTCTAGTCTCTGTCATAGCTGCAAACATCATAGTTCATACATTTCACCAATAAGAGTTCTAAATTCCATGTAACAATGCCATAGAATGCATTCTCATCCCTTTTTGAGGATGCACAGATGACTTAGAGGGAATGTACAGGCATTTTTTAGTAAGGCATTATCACTTATACCTATACGGGAGTAGTAGTGCTACACCAGGCACCACTGATTAATTGATTTTGGAATGAAGATGACCTCTTAGAGAACCTAGATAGCTGTGAGGTCAAAGTAAATTCTTCCAGCTTCAGTGATTTTGTATTTATGAATGTTGGTTTTGTTTTTTGTTTTTTTTTTTTTTTTTTCTGAAGCAGTGATTTTGCCAAATTTCTAACTTATCTATTTTTATAATTGAAAAATAGTATGCATTTGTGATACTTTAATTCTTCCTTTTCACTTTGGATGACAAAATGAACCACAAAGATAAGAAAATTCAAGTGTTTTGAAGTACACAGTCTATCGGCTATGGTACCCAAAGGAAAAACATAAAGCAATACTGATATGCAGAAGAAAAGGTGTAAAACAAAGAAATAGTGGTAAGTAATAGAACATAACTCAATTTTGCCTTTAATTTTTTTCCAGCTGAATGCTTTCTTGTTGCCCTAGTGGCATTTGACAGTCAAAAGACATCTTCCACCTCTGATGAAGCCAGAGAACATCAGTATATGCTGTGCTCAGATTATGCTACACTGACTGACCTACTTGGTCTCGCCTTCAAGTTTTGGCCAAGGCCTGCATTTCTGCTCTGTCAGTTGTGTGAGTGATGCACATTTGTTCTCCTCCCTTACCACAATCATCCATCTGAAACCTGCAGTAAACTCTATTCCTGTGCTGCTATGATACCCTGATATGTATCACTGTCTTGCTTGTTTCCAGTAATATGCCAAAGGTAGAAGATGGATAAGTACATCAGAATAAAGCTCTATTATGCCACATACATGCTGTCTTAGCCCCATTTGTCCATCATGATGTTTCCACTTACTCCCAAGACAGCAAAGAACTTGGACACATTGCTGACAAATGTAGCGGATAGCATAAAGATACAGTTCTGTGCTGTCTGCCCAAACCTTTATACACTGACTGACAGCTGGTTTGCTACTGCAAGCTAACGTAAAATGTGGATGCCATGAAGCCACCAGTGTCACCTCACTGCTTTCCATTTCTCTGGCTCTGCTGCTCACCCTGCCATAGCCTTGCTTCAGAAAGCTCCCAGCCCTTGTGTTTTCATAACTAGAGAGAGGAGAAAAGGTCCATGTTCTCTTGATGATTAGTATATCTGCCTAAAAAGCAATATTACATTTCTGAGAAGGTTATCATTTGCCCTGAATTGGTAAGCCAGCCTGCAGGGCTGACTCTGCAGCTGTCATAACTCTGAAACCAACTGTATTGTATTGAGTTACCTAGTGGAGTAATTAATGCATGGAGTGTGCTAATGGCTCTTCTCAGATTCTCATATTCATATCTCCTGTAAATATCCTGCATGACAGCCAACCTTCTCTACTGATTTTCAGTAATGTGTGTGTGTGTGTGTAAAACTTGCTCATCTCGGCCTCCATTTTTGCACTTAAGCTCCCCAGATCTCACCAACCGTTTTGAATGTACGCATCTCAGTATAAATCATCCATATGTGTGGGAAATTATAGGACCTGTATGTGAGGTTGTGGTACAGCTCTTCCTGTTTTTTGTTTTGAGTTAAAGGACAAAATGTTTGCTATGAGAGAAAAGGGAGCAGATGGAGGTGTGCTGTAGCCCTTTTGTTTAAAAAAAAAAAAAAAAAAAAAAAAAAAGACTTAATTATACACTTAAAGAGGAGGTGTCTGCAAAGAGAGAAACAATATTCTTTCTTAATTTTTTCCTACATATTAAGTTTAATTGGGATACTTCAGAGGTGGAAGTCACTAAGGGCTATATTGCTCAAAATCATAGGCCAGGAAAGCCTGACTGTCTGAGTAAGACATGAAAAGCCCTTTAAAATTAGAATTTTATTTAACCTTGGAGTCAAATTTCTCTCAGGAATGGTGAAATCTTTAAGAAACTTCTCTGAAAATGGTGTTCTATACAATGCAATAGACACAGATGACTGTTTCCCCCTTCTTTTCCTTTTACCTAAAACTAAGGTGCCTTAAGATGTGAAAAGCCTTTCTTGCATCACTTCCCAAGACAAGGTTGAACCATTTTTCTGTCTCCAGCGTGGGAAGCACTACTCAGAGAAAATCTCTTGACTGTGAAGAAAATCTCATACACTGAGAACTGGAAAATTGCACAGCACTCACAAGATGTCCTGGTGGCATCAGCAGCTACCATGAGCTATGCTGAAGTGATCCATCTTCCCATTACGCTGCTTCTGAAAGGCTCCTGGCCTCTCTGGAAGCCCTAGAATCTCAAAACCCAGAGGAGTGAGTTTAAAACAAGGGCTGCAGGGAGAGCAGGTTACTGGTTTAGTGTGAGAAATGTGTCAGAATATACCAGGTTTTATAAATTAGTCTAAATGTGAAACAGAAGCTGGTAAAATAAAAGGTTTTATTCAAGGCTAACAATGAGTCCATTACATTGACGATTTGAATTTGTTTTGACTAGATTTGTCAGAATCTGCAGCTGTGGATCTTTCTTTCTTCATCTTTAGATAGTAAGGTTCTTGCCATGTATTTCATTATGCATTCATCTACTTCTTTTTTTCTTTTTTTTTCCTGTAGGCAACTTGTTTTAGTTTCATTTGGTTTGCTTGCTTCTCTGACAGCAGCAGCAGTGCTTTCAGGGGTTTCTAGGTATCCCTTGAAAAAAACCTATCATTATACAAAAAAATTAAGATCTTTTCTATATCTCATATCTAGCTCCCAGCCTTTTTGACATTGCTAAACAGTCTCTTCCAGTGATGTTGTATCTTTGAAATTCATTAACATATTTCTGCAACATAAATTTCTTTTTATCATGAAAGCTAAAGAATGTACCAAATGAAAAAGCCTTTGAAAAGCCTTCTCAGGAAGTCTCTATCTACAAGGTATTCAAAACATTTTTCTCATTTTGAAATGCTGTGCTCTGAGTCTATGACTACAGTATTAGTACTGGGAAACAGCTAAAAGCATTCCTGATAAAACTGATAATTTTTCTTTTCTTTTCTTTTCTTTTCTTTTCTTTTCTTTTCTTTTCTTTTCTTTTCTTTTCTTTTCCTTCCCTTTCCCTTCCTTTCCTTTCCTTTCCTTTCCTTTCCTTTCCTTTCCTTTCCTTTATTACAGAAAGCACAGAGTCAGATTTTCAAAATCTAACTTTTTAGTTTTGGCTTATTTCTATCCTTCTGGCTTGTGTGGAAGAGAAATTAAGAGATGAGAAAAGATACTTCAGAATCTTCCTTTAAGGTATTTAGGATAAGAAGTATGTTCTACAGTGAATTCATACAGTGCATAACACAATAGAGATAATTAATTGAGACCTCCAGGTGCTATTGTGCTATAAACACTCATCTACTCAGCAAACTAATTTAGTCTCTTCCATCGACTGTGGATGCCTCTTGTATAGACATGCAGAGCATAATGAGAACATTGATACATCACTCCCTAAATGTTACACTGCGCTACAGTTTTAGGGAAAGTGCAGAAGGGAATTTCCTCCCTTAACAATGTCTGTCTCTTTCATACAGTGTTGACTAGGAAACATCATTTAAGCTGTATTACAGATTCCCTAGTACCTCCATTTCCTAACCTCCTATATCTCGTGGACACAGGTGTGACAATGATACGTATAATAAACAAAGGAGAAGTGACCTGTTTAAATTTCCTCCAGTGTGCTCTTGAGTAAACTCGTAAAGGCTGTTCAGTTTATATAGGGGAGAGAGGGAAATAACTGCCTGAAAATACTGTGATAATGAAAAAGTTAATACATTAAAAAAAAATAGAAAATTAGAATTAGAAAAAAAAATAGTTATATTCAAGACACAAAATTAGCTATACTTACATTGTCAAATGTAGGCCAGTAAGAACAGATGTGAAGGGCAAGAAAGTTGGTGCTGGGTATCTAATTCCTGAACTATACATATTTCAGGATATTTTTTCCTTCAGACCAGTTCTGGACTGTTTGCATAGACTGAATTTCCTCTTGCAGATGGAGTGTAATTTTTTTGTTGCTAAAGACCACATTCCAGTTCCTCCAAATTCCTACACCCAAAACGAATCCAGTTTGTGTGCTTTGAGACCAATCTGTGATGCAAACCAAATGATAGCACAGGGCACAGATGGAGATACTCTTAGATCAGCAGATGATCCAAATTAAAACCCTAGGCAGGTATATCAAAACTCATTGCATTCAACTTAATATGCAAGTTGTGGTGTTAATTATTATTTTAGTAATATTGTATGGGGTTTATGTGGCAAGGTTTTCATACCAGAGGGACTGCAGGGTTGACTTCTGTGGGAGGAGGTTAGGGGCTGCCCTGTGACAGGCACAGCTACAGCTGTCTCCACAATGGACCAAATCGAAATTGGCAAGAATTTAAATTAATTTTCCTCACATTGAGTCTGTTTTGCCCATGAAGGTAATTTGTAAGTGATATTCCTATCTTTATCTTGACCTGTGAGCTTTCTTATCCCATTTTCTTCCCCTGCCCCCCTGAGAAGGAGGAGTGAGTGAGTAGCTGGATGTGTATTTGGCTCTTTGAAAAGGCTAGCCTACCACAATTATATATAATTATTCTGTCTCATTTGCATTGGGTAAAATGCAGAGAAAAACAGTAGGGAAGAAGAAATAAAAGGTAGACTGTTCTCTGCTATGAAAGGCTTATGTTTTAACATTTATGTTTTAATAATCTTTATATTTTAATAGGTAAGCTGTGACATCCAAAAGAATGATCACCTTAGTCAGTAGACAGACACAGTGAAGGTGTGTTTTACTCTGACATTTCAAAACTGAAGTTTCAAGTAGGCCTCTTGGGGTTGCAGCCAGGATAGAAACTTATTGGCATAGCTATGGAATGACATTAGCTCAAATATGAAGTTATGTGTTGTGTCAACCCTTTCACTCTAGCACGGAGCAGCTGCTCCCGTTCCAAGGTTCTTTAGATTTCAGAACCATCTCCTCAGCAGTAGTACGGATGTGACTGCTGCCTTGCCAGCTTGTTTCTCCTCCAAACAAATCCCTGCAGTCTTGCAGTCCTACTAAATGCCACTGTCCTTGCATCTCCTGCTCTACTGCTCAGCTAACTCAGCCTCTGCCACCTTTAGGTCTTCTTTTTGCCAGCGACCCCTTGAACTTTATAGGAGCTGAACAGCTTTGCTGGGCACTAAAGAAACCACAGTTGCTAAAAATCTTGAGGGTAAGAAAGAAACATCTTCCAGGAGTTGGTCAAGATCAAGATGGGGAGGTCTTCCAGAGTTAGAGACAAAGTACCTTAAGTGTCCAACCTATCTCACCCTAGATGAGTTCCAGCAGTCTTTATTTGTTTAGATATCGAGGAACACCTTGGTCTTCAAAAGCTGTCATTAGTGAGAGAAACACTGCTGAGTGCTGGAGCCTGAGAGTCACATCTTGAAGACAACACCTATTTTGTGTCCCAAGGTTGGTGCAGGAGGGCCAGATAGGAAATTCATGCTGAAATACTGTTCTGAGGATGGTACTCAAAAACCTGTGTTCTTCCAAGCCTCCAAGCCAGACTTTTTCCATGGATCAAGAACAGAGATCAGACCATTTCACTGAGTCTGTTAGTGAGAAGAGATTTCTAGTGAATGTCCGCAAAGCTGCCAAATGGTCAGGATCACTTTGAATTACTTCAGCACACTCTTCTCCAAGAAGATTTCTCAGAGACGCAGCCACCCTCAGGCCACACTGAACAAATGACAATGCATTTGACATTCCCTGTGTAGGAAGAGCACATGACTGATTACCTCCTTCTGTTACTCTGACATTGACAGTGGCTTTTTTCTTTCAAAGATGGCGCCTTGCCAGTGATGAAGGGTAAACCAGGCTGTAGAGGCTGGTCCCTTCTAAGAGAAGACTCCTGCTACAGTCTGGTCATATGGGGCAATTTCCTAAAGTCCTGTCACTGGTTTAAGCAGGATGTCTCTCTCTCTCAGGGACACTCCAGTGGCTGCTGCTGGCAAAACAGAGAAAGAGCCAAGAGACTTGCAATTCCCAGTGTGTCATCTCAAGCACAGAAACAATCAGGTGCTTAAAACGACTATCGTCGACCTGCTCTGCATTTCTGCAGATATCAGGCTTCCCGAGCAGCAGATTTTGTGTGTGTGCACTAATACCCTGCGGCAGATAAGGCTCCTGGGACAAGTCAGATTGGACCATCTATCTGCTAGGACAGCCAGTCAGACAGATAAAGGATGTGGACTGTAGGATAGCTGGAGAGGTCAAGTTGCTCCAAGTGAAGCACAGAGGGGGCACAGCTAATGAGAGCCAGAGATGGGCTAAGGCAATGCAGATGCAACTGTCTCAAGCTGCTTAGCTGGCAAAGCTGGATTTGAACTTGGCACTGCTGCTGAAGTAGCAGTATAGAATTGGCCTACAGTGCTCTAGGAAGCTTCTGCAATTGAACCGAAAGGGAATGGTGGGTGAGATTTGAGCAGATTTTTCTATTTTATGCCTTCTCTAGAGAATGCTCCATCATCCCTGCCAGAGCTGGTTTACGCCTGTGTTTCATAGCAATAGATGAGAAAAAAAATGCTGCTGATTGCAGCACTTGGCAAGTAAGTTCTAAATACTTCCCAGGGAAGAAAATCCCAGGTCCTTTTAGGATGTCTTCACTTGCATTTAAAGATACCCTAAGTTGAACACAGTGCAAAGACAGTTACAGGAACTGTTAACAATTTCAGAGAATACACGTAATCTAAGTTGGTTTAGCAAATGAAATGTCCTCACTCTTGGTTATGAGTAAGAGAAACGTGTACTTTAAATGGGCACACAATCAAATAGATTCCACAGTCTCTGAGATCTCTGTCTGGGACATAGATTTTATTTAATGGGTCAAGGGAAAAATTTGTGTAGGAACCTGTCTTTCACAGAGGGTTTGCAGCAATCTGATAATACAATGAGCTCCCAGACACGATTCATCTGCAGGAATTCCAGGCATCCTTATGGAGCATGTGTCTTCCAACACAGTCCCTCTCCCCTTGCCCCCTTACAACAGGAGGCAGCCCTTAGTTAATCTCTCTGGTTTGTTTCTTCCTAGATAAAGATAAAACCCAAAGAAAATAGAATTTAGTTTGGGAATTCACTCAGTCACCTGCAGAAAGTTTTGCTCCAGTCCCCTCCCAGCTTCTCCCTCTAGTTCCTGTTGTGTATTTGCTAGCAGGTGCATTCTGCTCCTCTGAGTTCTCCAGCCCAGTGTCTGGTCATCGAGGATGGGCAGGGGGAGGTATTCAAGGATTTTTACTTAAGGCACCTTAATGATCCAGAGAAGCTGACTGGGAAATGGCCTGAACTCCCTCTGTAGTCAGAGAGAGATGCTCCCGTGGAGAGCAATTCAGGTCACCTTGGTTAGGTTCTTGCTCTGAATTACCCTTTGGAGGAGCCCATCTATCTTCATTAATTACACAGGGAATCTAGGAAGCCTATCATGTTAATATAAGTGCTGAACTGTGGTGCCTGGAGTGAGGCACTATGAAAACCTCCTGTCTATGAGCTCCTGGAATCTCATGTTCCACTGCTGAAAATATACAAGGCATCACTTATTAAGGAAGAAAATTCAGAAAGAATTTTCAATCTTTTTTGTTGCACTTGACTTTAAAACAAAATCACTGTCACATTTTTTAAAATGTTCTACTTAAAGAAAATGAATGTATAGCTTTCCCACACACTTATGGCAATATGGAAAATCACTGCTAATAATGAGGACATCACAGCTTCATTCCTATCATTGCCTTTCATTTTCCCATGTGTCTGAGCTCCATAGTTACTCAAACTGTCATATATATTATTTATTAACACAGAAAGGCATTAAAATACAATTTCCTCACCTGTTTGTTTCTTTCTTAATTGCACACTATTTAATACTCAAAGAAATTCAGCAATGGTGGGCTTGATTTTCCTCAGTTGCATAGATGCAAGAGTTTATATTTAGTAATTTTTTATTTAATTTTCTTTTTATTTATGTGAACTTAGTGCACTATTTCTTTCCACTTTTAATCTATTAGCTGTTTATATCATCTCATTCCTTAACATGCATTTAATCTTGTTATTGATTTTTAGCTTCAATATTTTAAAAAGTGTTTTCTCTGAAAGGAGAAACATTATGTGTGACATTCCTTAAACTTTTTACAGATGTTCTGATTTAAGTGTATTTACAATAATGTGGCTCTTTTCCTGATTTAGGTGTTAGAAACAATTGTCTTCAGACGTCTCTGTATAATTACCAGAATTGTACCCAGTATGTAATATTAATGCATTAATATATAAATAGAAAAACTCCGGTTGCCATAATCCCCAGAATTTTCTAATAATTAGTTTCATTCTTCTCTCTGGTCTTTTTGTCTAAAAGTTGTGGGACCTCTTTTGCTTTTCTTTGTCTTAACAGGCTTTTAAGGCTGAAAATGGATCATCTAACAACCACTCTCATAACTTCGCAGCTACATTTATAACAGGGCTGGCACATCACCTTGGTGCCTCATCCATCTTCACATTTTTCTTCAAGGATGGTAAATGAGCCAGAAGCATTTAAGGAACACTGTCTAGGAAAGCTTTGCACAATATTTGTTGTACTCAGCAAGTCTTGTGACGTTAATGTCAGTGGTCTTTGGGTCAAGATGGATCTCTTAGCTTTGAAGCTGGCAGAACAACGTATTTGGGAAACATGGCTTCTTCTAGGGCATTGATTGTTTGGGAATTTTGGAATGAAAATTTAACACGAAGCATGTGGTAGCTCGGTATCAGAATAATAATAAATAATTAGTGAATGAGAGATGTTTAAGCAGATGCAGGAGTGATAGAATTTTTCATTCCTTCCTGTGAAATGGTAGAAATTTAATGTCATGCTTAGGCCTAAATATCAGGCATTTTTAGGGATTCTAAGATGCTAATATTGGGTGGCCTTGCTAGGACTAGAGCAATCATCCTGGGTCCTCACCCCACAACTATTGAATTGCATGAGATTCTTCTTTTTGTATTATTCTGTACGACAAGCTGGATTGCTATCATGCTGCTATACAAATACATTGGCACAGATGCATTAATACAAAAATTCAGACTATTGTGATGTTTGACCTAGATTTAAAAGAAATGACTGTTACAATGGTATAAGAAGCACAAACCCAACAAATCTGTTACCATAAATACACAATGAAAACAGAGTTTATAACTGTAGAGCCTCTTTACAAAAGACAGTAGGGTAAAAATATCAGTGATATTTTCTGTTCTTATTTCTGCCCTCAGAAAGTCTTCTTCCTTCAGTGATTTCTCTGCTCTCAGTTCTGTGGAACTGAAAAATGTGGGCTTTACATAAGGATATGAAAATTTAGCTTACACTCTGTCATGGTCCATTTTTAAAGTTATTAGAAATACCTCAGCCTAATTTAAGGTGCAAACAAGACCATACACCAAAATCAGTACTATGGGTTTTATTTCATAGTAAATATGAGAGAGAGAGATAGAAAGAGAGAGAGAAAAAGGAAGAGAAGGAAATAGAAAAGAGGTGAGGGGACAGAAGGAGAGACAGAGGCAGAATAAAAAAAATACCACCACTCTGTGGAACCCACCAGCATCCCAATGATCCTCTCCAGCTGGTCTTCTTAGTGGTAAGGATCCCCCTGAAAAACATAGAATCCAATGGATTAATACAGGCTCAGGCCAGGTGGGAATGCTTCAGTACTTCCCTTGGAGTGGGGAGGGGCAGGGAGGCAATTGCAGCAGACTCTGGATCTGTTGCTTCATTTTGTATCACATGTAATCAGTCCCTGACAGACTCCTATATTTTTAAAATTTTATTTCACAAAGCAGATCACTTTTTTTTTTTTTTTTTTAAGTATAGCACATATTATTAGTTAGTGGGAAATTATATTTTTGTTTAATATTTAAGCAAAAATACAGTACAAATGGGAATTTGTGGTAAGGTAAGAAAAATTACATTTTTCTATATAATAGTGTTTATAACAAATTTATTTGTACTAAATTTGTTTTTAAAAGGGTAAGAAAAACCTATGAATTTTCCATGACCAAAACAAAAAATATCAGTCGTGTCCAAATGGTCCTTCAGGAATACTCTCATGAAAATGAAATTAAATAGGAATTTAAAAGGAAATTAAATAGATGACAAACAGTGTGTAAGCAATTGACTTTTTATCTGGACATTTTTTAAAGAAGATAAACATAAATTATTGATTAATTATTCCTTTTACTGTCGTATTTGTTGCTCTGAGTCTTAGAAAAAGAATGGTCTCATTATATTAAAAATTCATCCCATCGGAGGAGCAGTTGAAGAACATAAGTATCGCATTCATGTGCAAAAAGTCAACAAGGCCAGTATATTTGAACGAACTGAGGATATGGTCATGGCCTATGTTCTGCACTATTGTATAACCCACAAAATGAGGAAGTCAGAACACAGTTCATGTAAAATGTCTCAATTGTTCTTATAATTGAAAATTTTGCTGGCAGCCTGATTATTATCTTAAGTTATCAAGTAGAAAAACATTATCTGGTTTATATCCAGGAAACAACTGAAATAGGCAAAATGAAGGAATGCAATAAAGAACACAACACTAAAAACGCTTCACCTATGTGGTCACTTTCTTCAGTCCATTAAGACAAATTTGTTTGGTTTATAGGGGCTAGAAACAGTCAGTGGAGAATAACATAGACAAAATTGAAATTCCCTCTGATGAAGGTGGTAGTACTTTCTCCAACAGCTATCCTCTGCACCCACGGTATTGAGGCATGGCTTTGAAAAGACTGAGAACCCTCTGAGAATATGGAAGGCCCAAGTGATGGCTTAGGATTTGCTTCTTACTTAAGGGTTCTGATGGAGTCTAAAAAGCTGCACTAATGAAGACCACAAAGAAATAGACATGCAGAATACACCCAAATGTAGCAGGCTCTGCTTTCTTTCTAACTCAAACTTCAGCAGTGTACAAGTTTTCATTAGCTGTGTAACTAATAGTGGCAAAATAACTCAATACCGTGAACTTTTCTAAAGGCTGTGGTGGGATTCATTAAAGCCAGGGTAATGTCTTTTACCCATTATATCTCTGTGATTTTCTGGCTCCGTCTATTTCAGACAGTGCTGAAATGTCTAACAAAACATATAAACCAGAAATAATATTGTTTTGGCATTAAAGTTACTGCACAAAGGGTGATCATGATATTTGATGGGTAATTTAGCTTTGGTTATCCTTCTACCAGGATTTCTTTAGCCTGCGGAGGTTCATAATGCTCCAGGAAATGTGTCTTTTCATTTTCTTAAGAAAATATACTGATGACTGCTCAGATAAAAAAAATGTGTGCCTTGTGTATTGTTAGCCCCAGGATGTCTTGAAGAAGATATCCATCTCAATGGGCCTGTTCCTGGGAGACAGATCTAATTAACAACTGAATATATAAATCAACCAGTAAACTCACTACTGTAAGGAAAAGCTAATTTCTTTTTGTTGTTTTTTGAGCTTGGTTTTCAAAATGTTAATTCTTATAATAACTTTGAAAGAGAATTTCAGGTGTGATTTGCACAAAAACTCTCTCTCTCTATTTTTTTCTTATGGTTATGTACCCAATCCAGCTCCCAATGCATCCCTTCAAAGTGTTGCTTTGGCAACCTTACCCAGAAAGATTATTTTAAAAATGTAATACTATTCAGTAATCTGTCAGATATATCTACAGCAAACTCAAAGTCATTGCCATCACCTTCTTCTTACCTTCTTTGCAACCATATTCTCTCCAGCTTTCTTACTCATTCCTTTGCAGATGGATTTGAACTTAATGTGCCTGCTCTCTGAACTGGATGTATACAAATTTGGGCTGAAATGAAAAGCTCCTTTATAGAGCTCAGGTGCCAGTCAGAGATGGATCACATCCAACCAGGCAGCTGCCAGCTCACTCTTCTGTGCAGAAGGAACATCACATTTATATAGCACACCTTTCTATTTCATTGAAATTAAGTATTTGAAGCTTTTTAAATTTTCTCTTGCCTTACAGCTATCCCTGTGTATCTAGCTCTGTAACATTGGAAGTGCTCTAAAAGAAGCTTGGAAGAATGGTGTCGCCTGGAGTAACTGCAGAGTCAGGTATCTGGCACCAGTGTACAACTGGTGTGAGGAAAAGAGAACCCTGTTTTCAAAGATTATCTTTGTATCTTGCAGTTTACCTGCAAAATTTTGGCCTAGACAAGTGTGTAATTCTGATAAAGAATTAAAATCAGATGTTTTCCATATAAAATTGGATATTTCTTCAGCAATCTGCTGAGTGTACTATTACCTCTGGTTTTAATCTCAAACCAAGACCGGGACTTCTAGCAAGCCTTTTTTTCATATCATATTGTCATAGCTCTTTCCATGAGATATTCAGGTGAATAATAACTGCCTTCTACAATACCCAAAGAAACCATTGTTTTGCTGAGATTTTCACCGAAAGACCTAGAGAAAAAAATTCAGAATTATAATTTTGGTAGATCAGGGTCATGGAAGTGTTTGTAACCTTATTTAATGCAGTTCTCTCTCCTCATTGGAATACAGAAAAAAAAGTGGTATTTGGTGATTCAGTTGTCATGTGTTTGCAATGTGCACCTGAAATTTTCTTTCAAAGTTATTCTAAGAATTAACATTTTGAAAACCAAATTTGGTGATTCAGATGCCAGGAAAAGTAATTGTGAGGTCTGAAGGATTTAGATCATGACAATGTTTACTGAAACTTATTTGGAAATAAGAGATTTTTATTTTTTTTTAAATTGCTGCTGTTGCTGTAAGGCTCACATATATATAAAGTGTTCATCCAGCAGTATGACTAAAATGACAATTTGTTTAAAATTTGTTATGTTTCCTTTTTTTTGGCCTCATGACCATCTGGTGGTTTGGATATTTACTAACTGATATGACTGTTGATTTGCACCACCTAAACCAAAAAAATATAACATTTTAAAGCTTAGCAGGTATCTCATCAGTGACAAAATCTGTGGGAGGAAAAAGCAAAAGCGCAGGATTGAATGAAAGCAACGGCAATATCACGGGATATATACATATACCTGGCTATTTTTCTCAGATCAGTATAGTCACAGTCTCTTTTAACCAACTTTGACTAGCTAACTTTTCCTGTGACTCAGTTAGCTGGATCTCAATAACTAAAGATAGGGAAAACACAGAGGAATGTAACCTTGCTGTGGTAAGAAAAATCACCATGGCCAAATAAGCATTTGACACAAGAGAAGCCACACGTGATGTCTCCCTTCCTTTCAGAGAAGACAGGAACAAATTTCAGGATTTTGCCATGATCTTGTCACACCATTTTTGAAGAAATAAAGGAGATCTTTTAACATCTGAGTCAACTGAAAAATAAGCTATGTATTCTTAGTAATAAGCATGCTTCAAATGACTTCAACAGACTTCATATGCCTCTTCATGCCAAAGACAATTTGAGATCCTCAGATGAGAAAACGAATGCTATCTACAGTTTGTGCAGAGAATTATTTTTATTGAGGAAACAATTTCTGTTTTGTAAATACACATTTCTAGGATAATTAATGACTCTGGTAAATAATATATGATATGTTAATAAAATTAATTTCCACCATTCATTTCTAAATTAGCTAAATATGTATTTAACAAACTTAGTTCAGAAAAGAGCTTAATCACCCATGGGCAAAAGGAAGATTAAAATTGAAACAACAGGATACATTATGTCTTGTTGTCAAAACAAACCAAAACAAAATCCAATTTATAATTTTCCTTGCTAAAGGAACTGTCATTTTATGCCCGCACAGAGAAAATGAAAAAAAATCTTGGGCCTATGAAACAATAAAAGCTAAGAATCTAAACTATAATTTTCAAGGAAATTATAAAGAAGGTATGAGGAAGACTATATCTCCTAGATCAAATCATGAAGCATCTGGGAAAAATGCAAAGCAGGGCCATCTGCCTTAGCTTTTTGTCACAGGCTATTTGAGCAACTCTGTATGTAGAACTATAAAGACAGAAATATTAATTACTATATTCATGTGTTATCATTGATTCAGTAAACTAACTTGAAAAACAAAGCATTGATTGTTATACAGAAAGTGAGTCAAACTGTTTTCTCATAGATCAAGAAACATAATTTTTTCTTATGTGGGGGGGAAATTCAGTTCAATAGAAGCAAGAGTAGATTTCAGTGGCAAGAGGAATTTCTTCTGGGAATATCATTTACATTTGTGAACTTGGCTAGAAGACATACTAAGTCATCCTACAAAAAGTGTACTCCTCCTCAAATGTGATTTTAGGATAGAGAAGTTTGGAATGCAAAATCTATTAAATAAGAAAAATTAAGACTAGGGAAGAGGAAAGGCTGTAATATTAAAATATTTACATTTTACAATAGCATCAAGTATTACCTCTTGGGTTGCAGAAAATATGCCTGTCTTTAATCACTAATACACTTTGGATTATTTATTGCCCCATTTACTAATTACTGTGTTTACTTTGCAGAACACAAAAGTATTACATGACGTGTCAGAGCCAGGCATCTCAGTGAAGAGCTGAAAATGAGAAACAGCAAGCCACTTAATACTGTTTCTCAAAAGAACAAAGGAATGGGATTTCTAAAAGCATGTGGATGGAGAAGAAGCAGATGGATGGTAGCTGCAATACAGCTCTGGATGAATAATACTACACCCTGTTTAAACCTTCCAAGAATTGTTATTAGGCAAGAGAGATGCCTAATAGGATCAGTGAAAGACCAGTGGACAACTAAAGATCAACAGAACCTGGACAGGGAGACTCAAAATAATAACATATAATAATAACATATAACAACAACAACAAAACAATATAATAATAATAACAATAAAAAGTTTTTAAAAATTGAAGAGAGGAATGAAAAGCTCTCCTTTGGAAAAAGATTTCTGCATCACTTAAAAGTGATTTATATTTATATTTTTTAATAATTTTCTACTATCCTTTCATGGAGTTAAAATAAGTTTGAAATGCCTTCAGAAAACTTCCCCTAAAAAGCTACTATCAATATTCTAAGCCAATAACCCATGTGTTTGCCGAAACAGCAGCTACCCAGTAGTATCTTCCAGCAATCAATAAACCCAGTTTAACCTAGCATTCATTCCTGCTTAAGCAAAATGTAATATGCAATAAACTCACATATAAACCAGATCTGAATGTTATTTACTCTTGCTGCCCAATTAATAATCCTAATAAATTAGTATTCCTTTTTGTAGAGGCCAGCCATGTTAGCCTATACATTAGCATTCAGGATCCCATTCCCCTCAGGATAAAATATGGTGCATGCATATGGCATCCAACAGTGGTGTGTGTGGTTTCAGCTTTGGGTTGGGGCTGGTGGCCATCACTCCACCAGGATGCAATTAGATTGTCCAGATGAAACAGACACCACTCTGGAGTAAAAAACCCCTCACATTTAAAGCTTCTCTGTGGACTTCAGTGAAGCTGGAGTAGCATTTAATCTTGTGCTGTCACTCTCCAGTGTGGGGTGCGTTTTGACCTGGTCAGACTTCAGACATGGCCAGAGGAAAGTCACTGAACAAATGATAAATCAGAGATTAATCTTGTTACTGACCTGTTTCATCCCTGCCTGGATGAATGTTGGACTGATGATCTTGGAGGTCTTTTCCCACTTTAATGACTCTGTGATTCTAGATGTGTGTGCATGATCCCAGTTTTAAAGAGAGTCAAGTGCCGGATTTCTTCTCCTGCTATTCAGGACCTGTTATAATCTGTTATCGGCAGAGGTTTGGTACAGTCACTGGAAGATTTTTGACTATGCCACATCAAGTGATTTTTTACATTCCTGTGATGTATTTAGAGAAAAGAAAAACACTTTACACTCCTTCTTCAAATCCTTCCCTAAAACTCTTCCTACACATCTTCTGGATGTCTAAGAAACACGTGGTACCTGCTGGGTGTGGTGGTTGGCATGCACTGGCCCTGCCTGGCCATAGTGCTAACACATGAACACCATTGCCCATTTCCATGATTCAAGCACTCTGGTACCATGTCCACCACGTCTCCCACTGTACATTAAGTGCAGCAATGGGCCCCAAGCGTGCCTGCAGGAACTGTTGCTCTTTGTGGTGACTGAAATGCCCTCATGCCATCCCAGTGCTGCTCCAATTGCACTGGGTGTAGAAGGCGCCCTGGGCTGCAATAGGGAATTGGTTGTACTCTGTGCATTTCATAGTTGCCTTGGCACACAGATATCCATGCCACAGGAGACAGGAATTTTACAAAGAGACTGGGAAATGGATGTATTTTCGGCTGCCTGCACAGTTGAACTGGCTTGAATTATGCCCATCTCAGCTTTGTTCTGTTTACACAGTCCCAAGGGAAATTGAGATCTTGGTCTTCAGCTGGGTCTCCTCAGATTGAGAGAAACAATAAAAATCACATAATAAAGCTGCAATTTATAGTCTCTGGTTTTAAATTATAAATTCACTATAGTGAAGATTGCACTTTTTCTGATTCATGGCACACTGGACTAACCTGTTTCATCCTCGAGGGTGATAGGGTGAAGTGGTTTTTTTTATCACATGCTTAAAGCACAGTATCAATCTCTGAAAGTTTTTTCTTTATTTTAGGTTTGTTGAAATGCCTGTCAAATTTTCAGGTTTTTTTTTTCTGCAAGCAAAGGTTAAGAGAAAAAGAAAAAAAAACAAATTCACCTTCAGAAAAAGAAAAGCTTTCAATATTTTCTTAACATCTCAAACCCACCTTTACCTTTGCTTCAGACCAAATAAAAGAAATCCCATTTTTCAGTTGCACCATAGTGCCAGAAGTAACTATTTGTGTAAACATTTTTGTAGTTGACCAAAGAAACACATGCTGATGAACTGCATTTGTAAGAGATTTCCTCAATATCACAAGAACCTCTGTAGCAGAGTTGAAACAGAAGTGTAAAGTGCTGGCTGCAATTCCCACCTGCACCTTTATCAAAAAAAGGGGGAAAAACCCCAAACCACCAAGCTCTCATTTCCCTGGATATGATTCATTTGCTTGTTATTTTTGAAGCTTTTCTTATTTCAGCTGTTTTAGAAAATGAAGGACTTTTTATTGAATGAACTTCACAGATTCAGGTCACGGGTTTTTTCCAAAGTACTATTTCCTATTCTCTCAAGTAATACATTCAGACAAGATACAGCCTCTGAAAGCCCTTTTGCAATATTATTGAAATATTTTAAGATGTTAAAATATATTGCCTTATGTGTGAAGGAAATGTTTGATATAGTTTTGTGTTATATTTATATATTTTACTTGATTTTAGTACTTGGGATATGCAACATTTTTTGCTTTATTTCTTAGCTTTTCCAAGAAATAGTAAAATATATACTAAATTTGCTTTAGCTTACTCCATCACATCCCAAAAGAAAAATGTCCAGGTACTAATGACTGATACAATTCTTCAGAATACCAGCGATATAAAATGTTACAATGTCAGAATATCATTTTTGACAATTACGTTGTGCCCATCTTCTGATTGAACTAAAAAAAATCTGCATTTATAGTAGAGATAATATGACTAGGCAATCTTCATGGATAAGCATTATTACATCTTTTCTAAAAGAATGAATTTCTTTCTGTGGGCTTTGCGGCAATCTGGATACCTTGGAGTTTGGTTTGGTTTTGCTTTGTTTTGATTAGTTTGTCATCACTGATGGAAAGTAGAAAGTTAGAAACAGGTTTCAGGGTGTTACAGTCACATTTGTCTTTCCTCCCTTTCATTAAACATTAATAGATGTGAATGTGACTTATCCTTGCAGTTAAAGACAGCAAAGACTGGACATCCCTCAGCTGCAGCCAAGGAAGGAAGCATAAGCAAGGATTGGCTGCCTGCTTGCTTCAGTAGAAGAGCTCAAGGAATGTGAACTCTTGAGGCAGCAGCAGAGCAGGGGGGTGCAAGGTGCAAAACTGGATACCTGGCAGAGGAAAAAACACTGAGGTTCTGATGGGAACTTTACACTGAGGAACATAGTGGGAAAAGATTGTATGTACTCTTTTGCTGAGGAATTTTAATAGTACCTCTTGAGGAGAAGATGATGTTGAGGCTCTTTCTGATCTCATCCCCAAGGGGACTTCACTTCCTTGTCCCTGGCACCCCTGACTCCAGCGAGGTTAACCCTTTCTGCATGTGCTGTCCTACCCTCCATGTCAGATCAATCCTTAGTCACAAATTACCACTGCTGAGCAGGTACAATTTTAAATTCCCCTTCACCATGTAAATGCAATAGGCTTTCCAGGCCAGTGACTGAGGGAAATAAAGCTGTTTATACTTTCTCAGGTGTTGAACACAAACTCTGGATGAGCTTCTGCCCTAGCCAGGGAGTAGTGCAGAGACACACTACCACAGAAGAATCCTTGCATCCCTGTGGTCTCTGCCTCCACCGCTTTCTGCATGAGAATAGGTGCAATACTCTGAAAACAAGGGTGACACCATGGCTGGCAAAGGGAAAGGACGAAGCATCCTCTTCTCCAGGGGAACACTCAGGGAGTGATGGCCATGCTCTCTTTTTAGACAGATATGTATGGACCATTCACACGACTGTACAGACACACCAGGTAAAATAGCCATCTGATTCTCACTGGCAATAGCTACAAGAGCAGCTCAGTAGCTTTGCTTAGCCTCAAATATAGCACTGAATGCCCCATTCAGACTCTGAGAAAAGAGACTTTTTGAGCAAAGACTTGAGACATACTTCTCTCTCAAAAAAAGGCACATAATTTTGGTAGAAATCTCTTTTTCTCCTTATAAATGAGAGTATGAGTTCGCTCACAAATATGACCACTGTGGAAAGCATTCCTGCCTGCAACTCATGCCTGAACTTCCTCCTACAATCAATCTGATGGAAAGTGGAGAAGGTGGATGGGAATGCCCAACTGACTTCCCTGTCAGACTGAAATGATGGCAGACACAGCTTGGGTTTGATCCCAGGTGCTGGAAAGGTGGATCACAAGTAAATCACTGCATTCATCTCCTTCACAGCTCAATAGCTCACTACAGCTCTGTACGGGGAGGAAATAGACCACAATTTCAAGATGCTGTTCTAAAGATGACACCCATAATAGAAACCCTGTAGTCATGAGAAAAAATACTCAATACCAATAGTTATACAGAACGGTACAAATCCCATAAACTAGGATTCAACTACGATATCTAATGTCTTCCAAAGTGACCAAGACTTGCACTATACTCTTAAGGTATGGGAATAAGGAGCTTAATTGCGAAACTTGCTGACCACCTACTAAGAAGTTCTGAGTATTTGGTATTTACTGACTCTTACAGGAATATATGCTAACGTAAAAAATCCATAGAATAGATTTTTTATGATGCCAAATAATCTAACATAAAATGATTTCTTTATCGCACAGAATTTTAAAGATGTCTCTTGAATTCTATCTCATTTTGTACTAAACAAAATAAAATACTTGTATAAAGTTGATTTTTTGGGTGTGTGTGACAAGGGTAGGTGGAATAAAAAATGTTGTTAAAAAAATAACATATTTAATTAACTTCAGCATGTCTGTGCATTTGACTTTGGATCTCTCAGCCAATAACTTTTGTCAAAATACATCATTCCTTTTCATTAAATTTAGCTTTAAGTTTTGTAATTCCTGCATTAATTTTTTTCTTAGCTATTCTTAAAAGAAGATTCTTGAATTGGTCATTGTTTTTTTGTTACCTAAGTTTAAAGAGTTTCTTTTTGTATATTTGCCTTGCATGTGTTGCAACAAGTGTCTCCTAATAACCTGCTGCCTTTTTTCCTTTCTTAAATACTCATGTTCTGAACTAGATTTTTATAATTACAAAATAGTGATGACTCTCTTTTCCTGGCCTTAAAGCAGAGAGCTGTGTAGATTGATAATTTAGCCAAGCCATTGAAACTCATCTTGCTTGAAAGAGGAAGAAAACTTGCTTCAGGTTGACCTTTAATTGTCATAAGGGAAAGATCAAGCAGTTTTTAATATAACCATAATAAAACTCTTACAGGTGAAGTAATGTTTTAGACTAACTTTCTGAAATATTTGTTCCATCTTTTTCCTATGGAGAGAAGCCAGGGTTTCCACTTATCTTAAATAAATTCTAAATGCTTTGCCTTTGACATCTGGGTGCTACTTTCAACTGAGTGTTGATTTTTTTTCATATTTTGTTTTACTTTGTCTTTAATTTCAGGAGAGCAAAGACAGAACTTTTCAGCTGACTGCATTTGTTTTTTCAGTAAACATTAAAACACTGGGGTTTTTTTACAGTGACCCGTTAACCAATCTTTAAAGACAAAATGGAACTGTGGCAGAATTAATTCTAGTTTTGCACTATATCGCACAGCAGCTATAAACAGAACTGTATTAACATTTATTGCCTGTTTTGTGGTGTATTTAAGTGCTTGTTAACATTAGACAATGTGTCATATGTGTGCACAAGAACTGCTGATTTAGGTAGATATAAAAGTGTAGGTTGCTGGAGGGCTGCTTTTGCTATTTTCACTGCTTCCTTCACCCCACTAAAAATTTATAGGTTTGCCCCACAGGCTGAAATCTTCATGCAGTTGACACACAACCCTTTTTGTGAACTGAGACAAATGGGAACTGCAGGAATGTTTCACCACTGGACAATGACCAGGGCTCCCAGGAGCTCAGTTTTGAAATGGCATTCAAACCAGCAAACCACCAGCTGTGACTCAGTAATGTCAAACTTGAGGAGCTCTTTATTGCAGCTAAAGGGGCTCTGGCATGACTCTGCTGCCTTGCTCCTGTCACCATGGGTGGGGGCAACAGCCACATGAGCCGTGACTGAGTGAAAGGTGGTTACCACTTAAAGTCATGGTGGGAGTTTTTGCAAAGGTTGGAGGTGTTTTTCTGCATTTCAGAGAGAATTCTAAAGTTATTGACAAGTTCTCAGTTTTCCTTCTACTTTACTGATAGGTAAAGGCTGAAGGAAAAACAAGGCAAAAACTAAACTATGCTTTTTTATGCTATTTCATTAAAAATGTGATTTTAGATTAAAAGAGTTTTTTAATTCTTTGCTGTAATATTTTTGTTAAAGAAAAGTGAAAGAAGAAGGGTGGAGAAGTCAGGCAAAAATGGAAAAAAGTGAAGCTGTATTTGCGTGCATAACGATGTGGTGTTTTCAGGTCAGTATTAAGGTTTTTCACATTCTTTCAAGAAACTGCAACTTTGAAAATAGATGTTCAGTGAAGAAATTAAACAAGCATTCATTATTATGCTAAGAAGTTTGGTGTACTTCTATATTAAACGTTTTCTTAAAGCTCTCTCTGATCTACAATAACAGAATAGATATTTTTTCTAACTTAGATATGCAGGCCCATCTCCCAAATTAGAAGAAAGACTCTAAGCAGATAACTAGTTTTTATGACTTTCAAAATTGTTGAATTGTTCTTAAATAATTTCAAAATTATTTATCTGAATTATCCACCGTGGACTTGATCACTAGAGAGCCCAGTTCCCCTTAACTTACTTTCTGTTTACATCAGCTGGGGGTTTGTCTGATGAAAAAGAGGAACAGTTCACAAGTTCTCTATAAAATAAAAGATGATAAACTCATTATGGCTTTCAAACAGAAAGAACAGTTTTTCTGTGTTTTCCATAGCCTTCAAACACAGTTCATAATCCTTATTTCATCACTGCTTGTTTCTCATAAGACTACACCCCTCAGACACCGCAATTCATGTAGAAGTAGGTCTGTGGCAGGAAAGGGAAAAAAGTAAGAGAAAAGAAAGGAGGAAACCTAGCACTTACAAGATTTACAATAAGATGCTATCAGATAAGTAGTTCCAGATCTTGTGGGGTTGGGCATGAACCGGTATGGTATAATTTTGTTTCTTAGTTCACTTTACCTAGTGGTCTGCTCCAATAGGAAAACATCCCCAGCTAACCAAACAAAACACACAGTTAGTAGACAGTGGGTTTAAATTGGATATCAGGAAGAAATTACCATGAGGGTGGTGAGGCACAGGAACAGGTTTCCCAGAGAATCTGTTTATGCAACATCCCTGCAAGTGCTCGAGACCGGGTTTGATGGGAAACTGAACAACCTGACTTAGTGGAAGGTGTCCCTGCCCAGGGCAGGGAGTTGGAACTGGATCATCTTTAAAGTCCCTTCCAACCAAAGCCTTTCTATGATTCTGTGATAATCAGATGCTGAGAGTGCCATCCAACTTACTGAGTGAAGGTGTCGGAACAGCCATTCTCTGCACATCATCAAGTCCCTGAGGCCCATTTGCAACTCTCAGACTCAGTCAGCAGTGTCAAGAGCAGACTGGAAATGCCTCACAAAAACTTGTGTTCTGGGTGACATCATTCTTGATATTGCAAAACCTAACCTGGATGTTCATCCATTGCTTTTCAACCCTTTGTTTAGACTGAAGGTAAGGTAAACAAAATTACTTTTTATAGTCGGGTCCAGCTCTGAATAGAACATCCTTAAACATCTTTTTTTTTAACAACCTTAGAACTCCTTTGAACTTTTATTACTTATAATATATTTCCGTTGTCACTATCATTGCCACAGGAGAGGGATGTATATTGTTTACTGCTGTCTCTTGAATCTTTCAGCTCTTGACCATAACAAAATGCCTCAGGGCCAGTGTCAGGGCAGGAAACACAGAGCTATGCAAAATCCATATCCCAGCTTAATGCAGACATTTTGCTGGAATAATTCATATCTCATTTCCGCCACTAGAACAACAGAAAGAGTCGTATAATCTACATTTAAAAAGCAGTGCAGTGTCAAATTTTCTACCTAATTATTTTTCCCATGGGAAAAGTGATAAACACACTCTGCTTAGCTTTGTTCACCTCATGACACTCTGCTTGTAGTGGTATTAAACATGTTCTTTGGTGATATTTAAGTGCTACTTAGTTTTGCTTTGTTTTTAGAATTTTTACTTGTTTTGTAGTAGATTTTTTTTATCTGAGACAGCATCTCTATTTAAATGTCATACCCCTAGTAATTACTTGTATTTTACGTTACCTTGAGGATAAAAAAAAACCCCTTTCTCTTAAGCAACACATAATTATATATTACTCACAATGATTGATGGTTTGTTGAGTACAGGATCATGAAATAGTACTATGAATATTACAACATAGAAAGTCCCACCAAATCTCAAGGTTTCAGGAGCTGTCACACAGATCAGTCATTTTGTATTATAATCATAAAGGCCTCCCAAAATGATTTAAGCAATTGTAAAAGAAAACACATTCTTCACTTGCAGAGTAGAGGCAACTTGATCACTGTAATTATGGGAAAGGCAATAAGATATCACAAGCAGAAATAATCTGGATACACTTCAAATTTCTTCTACTCATTTGCTAGATGTTTTTTAATGTTGTTTGATATGACCTCTAAGTCAGAGCAGTTCTATTAAATTAAGTGAAACCGTGCATGCACCAAACCTTTAGGAAGATAACCTTTTTCAGAACTTCTTCAAAGAGGAGTACTTTGAGCACACAGCAGCTAAAGATATACGGCTGTACCTTTACACCTCAGGAGTGTGCCCACAAAGAACAGGATGGCATAGTAAGCCAACATTAAACCTTACCTCTGATCAGGTTAGATGACTGATGTCCATGCTTTCTGATAAGTGCAAAGATCTTCCCAAACTGTCTAGCTTTGGGATAGAAATAGTTTATTGGGGTGAAGAACTCCCCTCACCCTGCTCCTTCTTCTCCCTCCCCACAGCCCCCTCTGCTCCCTATTCACATATTCATGACAATACACTGCTGAAAGGGAAAAAAAATGTTCTGGACAATAGTATTCTCAGACAATGCTGAAGGATTGAACAAGATCTTTCAAGATGCCAAGATGAGAGCAATTTGAATATCTTAGGGGTTTAGCTCACAGATACCAGATGGAAATTATTTATATTACTCCTGCGCAGAAACAATCAGAGAGTGATAGGCATCTTAAATTGTGATCAAAATGACAGATAAAACTAGGTATCATTTCATAAAAATATGGAACAAAAGACATCTGAAATAGACACTTGCACTACTTTGTTAAGGAAACTTCCCAGTCTAACCATTGATGAGACTCCCTGGCAGTGACACTCCCAAGGCCAGAGACTTTCACTGCTGGGACAACAGCCCCTTTGTACTGGCTGGCTCCAGCGATTGGCAGGTGCCCTGCTTGGCTCCCCACACACCTCACTCACACAGCCAGACCAGGTTTCCTTACTGCATCCACCCCAAGCTTCCCATAGCAGAGTCTCAGATGTCCAGTTCCATAAAGCAATTTATTCACGGCACAGAAACAACCCCAGCTATTTTGTACCAACAAAGCAATGGCTGGGCTTTTACACCCTCACAGTGTGCTCACAGGAAATTCTTGCTCTTCCTGCTGAGTCCTCCACTCCTGCTGAGTCTCCCGGTGTTCAGCCATCCAGCTGCCACCAGCTGTCTCCACGACCTTTGTTAACCAAAATGTTGGCAGGTCACAGCCACTTTTCTAGGGCTCCCACCCAGGGCTCAACTCAAGTTGCATCTCAATCGGCAGCTCAATCTTCAGCTTGCAAACTGAACTACCTGCACCAGATGTGTTCCTCAAAGACTTGCACAGACAATAGTGTTTAGCAGGCATGGTTGTGTATTCAACTTAAAATAAGCTAGAACAGCCCATCAAAATTGTTTTCTCTGATTTGCATGCAGAACAAGTATTCCATTTAATGAGACTCACTCACACAGAACTGTAGGAAATGAAAAACTAAATAAGCCCCCTTGACAAGCCTAGAAAATTAAAACTCAAATGCTAATATAAAGACAATACTATCATACACTTTAAATTAGTATTTTATAAACAAAAATATAGCACTGGAAACCAGAGCTAGATAAAGCATTCGAGTGAAAACGTTTTTGACTTTTCTGAAAAGAAAATGTCAATTTTGAATACAAAACTTTTCTTCCCCATTAGAACATAACAATTTTGATGGCTCTAGCACAAGATGGAAAAGAAATTCAGCCGTAGTTTTGGCAATGTCACAGTTTGCCACACAAAGTGTTTCAGTACAAAGCTTTAGAGCTGACCTGCTGCAAAAGGGGAATATCTTCAAGACCTTTAAATTTTCAAATATTTGAAAAACTTGGAAGTGAGGAAACTATCATATTAGTCAGTTCCATCCTCAAGGTTTTACTTTTATGGCTATTACACAGTAAGTGATTTAAAACATTTTTTTCATGTGTAATTGTACAGCCCATCATCAGCTGAGGTAAAGAAGCAGTAGACAATAGTCTCTATCTCTTAAAGTCTCCAAGAGCTTTAACTAATGGGAAGGATGCCAGCGTGACAGGGATGCTTGTTCTCTACAGAGCTGGAGAGAGGAATCCTTTGCACTGGAAATTTTTGCTGATTTGAGGGCTTAGTTGTCTCCTTCTCTATTCACTCACACTATGCAAGAGATTGGGGAAGAAGCTCTGAAGAGCAGAAGCAGGCAGAAGTGCCTTGGGTTATGTTGTGCAACATCTTTTTCCAGTAGAAAGAATCTTACACTACTGTGGCTGCCTTGATTTGTCAGATGACCTTAAATTAAAACACAGACACAGTGAGTATAAGGGAGCAGAATGTTTCTGACCAGCACTCAGTGATAGTTTCATATGCCTTGCTTCATGCAGATTTGCTTGTTTTCATTGCTATTGCCACAAATAATGTGGCCTTCAAGACAGGAAGCGACTCATTGCCACAGCATCGAGCTGTATTGCAATACTGCCCTGCCCTGCAGTGTTGCACACTTTGCTGTGCATTGCATTCCCGTGGTTCCTCTGGTGATGTCACTGCACACAGCTGCAGTGGAGCAGCAGGGAGCAGCTGCCCACTACACACATCACGGCAGTAAAACACACTCACCTCTCCACCACACTGTTCGTAGACACACTGGAGAAAAGATCTAACACATGATCTACTTCTAATCCTTGGACTGCTGTGCTATGGCTTGGGGCTGCTGAGGGTGGCCGGCAGCAGAGGTAGGTCACTGCGTGATGGGGTCACTTTTAAACCACTACAGAAAAATGGAAAGGCAAAATATCAATCACAGTGTTCCTGTTCAGCTAGCAACGAACAATACCTGCTGGGGATATAAAGTGTGTAGTCATTTACACAGAAGTACTTTTTGCCAAGCACTTACATGTAAACTACTTCTTGAATGAAATCATTTTTCTGCCTTATAAAGATGAACTAATTGTTGCTATGGCAGTACATAGAATCAGAAAACACTGGAGGATAAAGTTATTAGAATTTAGATTAGTGTGCTGGTTTTGGCTGGGGTAGAGTTAATTTTCTTCACAGTAACATTGGGCTGTGTTTTGGATTTGTGCTGAAAACAGTGTGCATTGACATTGTAGGTTATAAGTCCTTCAAACATCGATAGGTTTTACCCTGATACAAAATGGATGAGAAAGCAAAATTAAAGCAATAGCAATGGTCTTTTGAGAACACTAGTCATATGGATCATTTTATTGTGACCAGCGTCCTCATAATTTCTAAATCACTCGCATAAGTTTAAAATCTACTATTGTAATTATTTTTAAAGCAATCACGTCTGTTTTAAATCTAGTGTCACAAATCACATGATTTCTTGGAAATTTCACAAATCACCTTGATCTGGACCCTTAGCATTTCTTTCAGGCATTTCTCATATTTTCAGATCAGGACTTTACCAAATAAAAATTTTTACATGTATATTTCCTGCCTTTCCTACTTTCCATCAGTCCTCTATCACCATTAGAGGCTATTAAAATGAAAATATTGTCCTATTTTTCAGGACATTTGATAGTTATATATTTCTCTTCATCTTTCTCCTCATGTGATGCCTGAGAATTTTGCCTAGTTTTTGCTCTTTTTGTATCTGTAACTTGGTCTAGTTCTATGCTTCTTATAAAACGTCAAAAACCTGTGTTCCCATCAGCTTAAGCCAAAACAATAGAAATTCAAGGATACTTTGTTGCCCTGGGGTCTGAAAATATGTAAACAACAGTGAGTTGGAGAGGGAGCGGCCTCGGGTGGTTACCATCATCACCTGAGGGTGTGATTGGAGAATTGGGGCCGATTTGCTGATATGACAGAACTCATGAAAGGTGAAGAGCGTGTGACCCGGTGTCCATTTTCGGGTGTAGCCTCATGAGGGGGCTTTGCTTACCCTGAATGTACCTTGAAGGCCTTGATTAAATTTGTCTGCTTTTTATTCTCCTACCTTGTCTTGGCCTCTGTTAGAGGTTGCCCTGTTTCAGGCATCACATGAAGGTTGCCTAACAGGGTGTTAATTGTTTTCTAACATTTTACTGAAATAGCTCTTTATAGGTACCATTCCCAGAAGATGACTTTCCTGATAATATACAAATATTAGTATTCAAATCATCTCTCAGTTTTGCCTTCACTAAATATCCATGTACACAGAGCAAAAACCAATGAGTAGTGCTCAAATTACGTGGTGGATCTGTTACGTTCTGCATTTCTTGGGACATTTCTCAAAATGGCTTCATTACCCTAAAAGAATCTTGGAGACGGGATACATGTTTTCTGATAATGTTAGAATATGTACAAATCCGTTTTGAAAACCATGAATTTTTTCTTGGTCATGGCAAAAGCTAAATAACTTACTTTAGGGTTAAAAACTACCAACAATCTTCTAAAAATTCTAAACTGTTACTAACTCCAATTATTGATATTTCAAATTTGCAATGTATGCTCCAATTCAACAAGATAGTTAAACACATGAATAGTTTTATACACTTGAGCAGTTCCTGCTGAACAGATTAAAATAATTTTGCAGTATTTGATTGCTTAAATGTCTTTATGAATTGGAGTCTAAATTTACTGCTGAAATATATATGCTTTTTGTAGAAATGTATGCCTTTTAAAACTGTATTTTTAAATGATAAGTACTGGGTTGTGACTCCAATCTGGTACTCGTGTTTGGAACAAATACTTTGGAATTCAAGCTGGTGCTTCTGACATTCTGTGGCATTGTGTTCAAAATACTTCAATTATTTTATTTTAAAATTACATCAGCCATACACATACTGAGATTTTGAATTGCTAAAGATAGCCTTCACAGGTATAATTAAATAGGTTAGATAATTTGTTGTTTACTTCCTGATCACATGGTCTCTTTTAATGATATCTCTTAATCAGTAAACATAAGGAATAATCAAGAGAAACGTGTATGTGACAGCACAAGCAAAAATGCAATGGGATGTTTTTCACACTGTAGTGTGGTGCAAGACAATAAAAGCTGTTTATTAGGAATGCCCTCTGGTGGTTTCTCCTCATTGCCTACTAACAACAAAAAAGCAAGAACCTGCAATAATATATAAAGCAAATTTTGTCTTGTGCTAAAACATTCTGAATTAGAAAAATTCTGTGTTTAACTAATTTTACTCTAATTTTCTTTGAATGAAAATTTTGGACAAAAAGTTTCTCTTTAACCTTACAGCATGTTGGCGCAACAGCAAACAGTTCTGCAACTGGATTTTGGTAGCTTCTTAAGAACTAATTTTTCATATTCCATGAAACATAGGAGAATACTGGCAATTTTAGTTCACATTGGATGAGATAAGGACATTTTTAATTTTTCAGTGACCTGGTCCTTAAAATAAACAAAAATCTACCAACAAAACAAATCAGAACAAGAGAAGAAAGGAAGGGAAGAAAAAAAAAAAAAACCAACAAAAAGAGGACTGGAGGAACCTCATCCTCATGGAATATTTCTTTTTACAGATGCAAAGAGAAATTTCAGCCTAGTATTGAAAACTATTTCCCAGCGGTATTTCTTGTCAAAATTCACGTGTTTCTACAAACAGAGGACCAAAACAGAAGTTTTGATTGATAGGAAATTGCCAACTACATAGAACTACAATATTTCTATTGAAGCAGTAAACATAAAGAAATTACATGCCTCATTCTGAGATCAGAAGCATTTCATATTAAAATACATTGTATGCAATTGTCAAATGGAATCATGAAAAAAAAAAAAAAGTTTGACTGGAAAGCTGAATATTTATAGCATTTTCCCCCCTCTTATTTACACTACTTTCCATGTACATGTGCCTTCCTTTGGGGCTGATGCTGAGCTGTGAAATTATGAATGGTTGGAGAAGAACATCAAAACTGAGACAGAAATAATGCAAGGGACACAAAAACCCCCTCATATTTCTATTTAGAGAACATTATATTTTCTAACCCTCATAGATATTTGGAAAATAGGAGTTCTGCAATACTATGAAAAGATAATACACAGGATGATAGTGAAAAGGAAAGCACTTTTCAAGTGCATTAGAGGTATCAAACTTGATTTTAGCTGGTATAAGCTGAAGTAGCACAAGTGGCAAGACTTGATCATAGTATATGTATTTGAAGAGACCAAAAGTCAGGCTATCAAAACACAATGCAAGCAAAGAAAAAGTGGTAACTACTCACAGTATCACTGATATAGAGACTTGCATAAACGGCCAAATCCTGAGACAAACTGTAACCATCAAAAACCTGTAGATTTACTGTTCATTTGTCTGTCATCTAGTAAAAATCACAGAAACCTAAGCAGTGATTGCTGGATAAATCACGTCCATAAAAATTAGACCTAAGTCTACAAACACCTTATCTTTGCATTTGGGATATTTTTTCTGCTGAGAAAACAGGGATTTTGCTGATTGTCACTGGCTGAGTTTCTACCCGCTCAGGCTCCAGAGACAATTAATCAAATTTGTTTCTTATATAGATTAAAACCAGAAGTGAGGATGTGGAGTGCTGGAGGAAGGGGTGGAGTGAGGGTGAACATGCTGTAATCGAAAAAAATTAAGAATGTCTGTGCTAAATAGGACTAAAAATCCATGTAGGCCAGTATCTTCAGCAGAGACTGATGGCACTTGTCTAGGGAAAAACAGAATAGGACAAATTTACAGCAACATTCCTCCACTGTGTTGTCCCAGCCTCCATGGGTTCATAGCTCAAGGATTTCCAAACCTAAAGGCAGTATGTTTGCATTTAAAAAAAGGAAAGCAGCTAAGCTAATGAGATATCTGAGCAACAAACCCTCTTCCTAAATAATCCCAAAGCAGTTGTGATTAAGGTAGAAGAGATTTAGCACTTGTTTTCTTCTATGGATAATGTCCTGAATGTGTGTACTGCTACTATCTTAAACTTAGTTCAGGTGTCATTGTACTACATTTACAAGAATAACTGCAGGGAAGATGCATTGCAAATATGTGACAATCACAGACACAGACTACACAATTTGCAATGCTTCACTATTCTAAAATATACTCAAAGTAGGAAAAAAAATTGAAATATCATCTTGCTTCACTGAGAAAAATTGCAACAGCATCTATTTTGTGCAGTCAAAAACTGATTTTCTGAGTTTGTTTCTCCAGTGAAGAACCAATTCTTTTCAAAGTTCTTCTCAGGACAATATTTTGTCCTGTCTTTAATGTCAATGTTTCCTTAAATGATTATTAAATAGAAAAAATATTTTCTATTTACAGAGTATGTAAGATGCATATGTAACTTTGGAACCTTCACCTCAAGAATAAGGAAAAATTAAAAAGAAAAAAAAAAGAAAACCTGAAGTACATATAGAATGGATTTCATCAACGTTCTGCTAGACGGGATATAACATACAGCTGTTTTGTATCTACAGCTTTGCTGAATCCATGCCCATGTCACTGAAGTGGTTACAGGAGATATGTTTTTTTTCTTTTAAGAAGCAGTTCATTATGGTATATAGGAATGAGATAAAGGAGGTAGGGTTTTGGCTCTTTTTTTCTAAATTTATTAGAATAATGAAATCATAGAATGATTTGGGTTGGAAATGCTCTTAAAAATTATCTAGTTTCAACTCCTCTGTCATGACTTAAATTCCCATCCAATCTGGCCTTGAACACTTCCAGGGATGGGACATACACAGCTTCTCTGGGCAACCTGTTCCAGTGCCTCATCGCTCTTCCAGTAAAGAATTTCTTCCACGTATCTAACCTAAACTTACCCTCTTTCAGTTTAAAGCCATTACCCAGTCCTATCACTACAGGTACCTGTAGAAGGTCCCTCTCTAGCCTGACCCTCTCTAGCCTGACACTTCTTTTGATGCAGCCCAGGATGCAGTTGGCTTTCCGAGTTGCCAGCGCACGTTGCCAGCTCACGTTGAGTTTCTCATCAACAAACATGCTGAATTATTTTGTGCATTCATTCCTGATAGAAAATATTCCTAATTGTTAATATGAAACAGAAGCATAGTTTATATTGTTATGATATATCTTATGACTTTTTCAGCCAAACCATTCAAACATTAAGGAATAAAAAGGAAAAGCTTGGGCTGAAATTCCAAAATGGAGACCACAAGAACTCAACAATGTTTAGGCAGAAAACTTTTAGCTTTCTATGACTCACTGTAATTGTGAATCGTCTATCTGAAAAACAGAAAATAATATTACCGGCAGCTTACACATTTCAATAGAAGATTTCTTTGAAATTCTCTCTTGATTACAATGCTGTTATTTCTCTATTATACCCAAGAACAGGCAGATACAAGGCACACTTCAACTGTTCAGAACAGCTTTCTATGCTTTTGTTTTCTAACAGAACCTTAATGTCGTTTTATGGTATTTCCCTTCCTTCTGTTAAATGATTTAGAGGTCCCCTTCAATAAAGTTTTTAAGCATTTCTTTTCTAAAAGAAGTTGGACTGGTTTAGTGTTCAAAAAAAAAAAAAAAAAAAG
>VZRN01002263.1:864960-880199 GCA_013397935.1 Dasyornis broadbenti
AAAAAAAAAGAAATCTGGTATGTAGATTCCATTGATTCTTGCATATTCTGAAGATTCTAAGGCAAGAGTACATAGAAGGAGGTTGATGCAATTGCCTTGCTTTTCTTTACTATTAAGTAATCTAAGTTGCAGAAATGCAAGCTGATTAACCAAATTATTCATAAGGACAATACTCACATTCCCTTTAATAGTGTGCATAGGAAGCAATAAAACAAGAAAACACTTGTATAACTTTATATAGCCTGGTAGACTCGAAGAAAACTCTCTTGGCAGCAGGTGGTGGATGCAATGAGGATATAGCAATGAACATAAAGAGAATTGGTGAGCAACAATTAGTAAGAAAAGTACACTGTTTCCCCATTTGGTGCTTTGTTACTTATGCAACTACATCTACGGAAGTCATTATCATATCAACAGTCACATAGTTCTTTCCTGAAGATGAAAGAAGCATATCTGAAGTTTTGTATGCAAAGATATTTTATTATTATTATTATTATTTATATTTTATTATTTTTTATTTTTTATTTTTTAACTTAGAATTCAGATAGGAAAAAGCAAATATATGTGTGCATATTCTGGAAAGAAGTTATATTGCATAGGTGATGAAATGTTAACAAAAACTCCTTTTTCCTGTTTAGGAGTGTGATTCTGTGATACACCTATGTAAAACAGTCTCATTAACCAGACAGAATATTTGATGGTTTGATGGGAAAACCTAGTCAGATGAAGTTTAGATCCAGAAATTGAGAGCTAGGCATAGTCATGCTAAATTCCGCAGGTCTAGGGACAGAGTAGTTTCAGCACACAATAATATTTCTAGGCTGTATTATCTGACTCTGATCATAGCCCTAAACTTAGCAGCTAGCCAGATTTTATCTCTCCAGTTGTTTACAAAGACATAATCATTGACTCTGCATCTCTGTTTATAAGGATTTCCAGTGCTATGCATAAGCATGTTGGGATTGCCTTAACCTGCAAACAGCATCGAGGTAAAATAAATAAGACAACACAATACAACTGGTCCTTGATTTATTTTGTGGAGTGATTATGTAAGGCATAGTCCACAGCCACATGGTACCTGTTAAACATTTAATGTTGTTAAATCATGAAAAGTTGGCACGATACTTGAATATAATCCATCCCCACCCATATTAATTGCAAAGCTGAGATCATTTTTTTTATCAGTCTGCAGCCACTGCATTTTCCAGCTTTTTTAATGATCTTGATTTCTTATGGTGACATGCTTAGTTACATTTCTGAACAGGACATCTATAACTATTCAGCTGAAGACTAAATGGGTGAAAATTGCACATGGAGGAACTGTAAGGTGTAAATTAGTTATGGTAAAATGCCTAAACTTACATCCTCTGAGTTTCTGCAACAGTTTATTTCTAGATGGATTTCCTAATATTCCCAGACATATGGGATGAGTGTGAGGACTTGAAAGCTTAATTAAGCTCGAGTTAGTACACAATTTTCTGTCATGTGCAGAAGCAACAAATTGTCCCTGATGGCCAAAAGTCAGCTTGCTGCACTACTGCATCTGACAAAACAATATAAAAGACAACACGCGAGTGAGTGTGTGGCATAATCAAGCAGGGTAGAAGCACTGAACTTGTTAATTCTTAAATAGAATCCGATATCCATGTCTGCTACAGGTTATCATTTATCTTTTCTCATCTATGACAACTAGTCTAATATTTTAGCAAGTAATTTCTATTTATCACAAGTTCCAATCCCAGGCAGAAATATGGACTTTTCCTCAAAAGAGAGTAAGAAGCACACAAGTAATCCACTCATTTTGCCCATATATACTGATCTCATGACATATATGTCATAGCCCTTGTCAGCTAATGCAGAAGAGCAGTGTGATTTTGCTTACAGGTTCCTATTTAATAACACTTCATTTAGGAAAAAAACAGAAATTACTATGTAGGAGGACTAGTGAAATTGCTAGTGATATTATTTTGCTGTTAAAGAAGCCTAGTAAAATAGCAAAGTTGGAAAAGATGTGTAATTTACCATCTCCTTTTTTACTGTTTCATTGGAGTCTTGGACAGGAATAGAAAGAAATTAGAAGCAGGGCTGAAGGTTCCTGAAGTGTATCCTCATTTCCGCAAGAATCAGAAACATGGTTGTATTTCAAAGACTTTTCCAGTAGATTTCTTTCCCCACACGACCTTAATTTTATTTTCACAAGGGCAGTTCCTGTTTTCAATGAGTCTTCATGGTTTTTGACACTTGTGTCTGTAACGGTGTTGAACTCACTCCACCATGTGTTGTCAGTTCATCTCTTCACGTGGGTTTGAATTGTGTACCCCAGGATATAAGGCCAGGGTGCTTCACTGATGCTCAGTATTTATTGGACAAGTATTCTCACTAGAATTTAGTTGATTGTCTTCTGTTTAGTTTGCAACAGTTAACCTGTTACCCAGGTGTGAAGGAAAAAAGTTGCTCACTTTGCTTTTCTTGGTCCACTGTCATGGTAGCTCATTATATTCCTGTAAGAAATCCTTGTGCTCTTGTAAAGAAAGGTTTTCCTTAAAGGTTAAATGCCCCTTTTCCTGACAGATTTTCTATAAGTATAATGTTACAACGGCTTAATGATTCTAGTTCAGCTTTGCAACAGGGAAAGCTTAGACAGGTGTCTCAAGAGAAAAATCCTCTAAAAATATGCTTGCAGAAATGTTGTACTAAGTGTTGAAAATTGGTTAAATTACTTGCAGTAGGTGGGGGCACATAATTCTGTTTGCTTCTTTTCCAAATCCTGTGACTAATGTTCCCCTTCATAAAAGTTATTTTTGCTTTGGGAACCACTGCAGTTCATCTTTACTTCGTCTGGCAATTTATAAGCACTTGGTAGTAAATCATGTGGACTCAACTACCAGATCACATGTATTGGTTCATCAACCTCTTTCTTTGCAGTGTTAAATCATTTGCAAAGTTAAATTTTAAGAAATGAGAGAAATTATGCTGAATTCATGAACATATAATTAAATTAACTCCAAGAAAGTAATTCAGCTGGTAAAGGTGAGTGATATATATTTATTTTAAATTGGTTTTGTCAGAATATTCTATTAAATTAAGTATAAAAGTTACAATTTAATGACATGATTTCATTCTGTCTGTTTAAAAGGCTTGATTCATTAATTATTTAAGGCAGCGATTATCTAGCTTGAAATGAATGTGCAATTAAATTCATCTCTAAAATGATTTGTCTTATGCACTGCAAAGTTCGTGGCTGGCTAGATAACTTGTTTATTATTTTGAATGGGCTGCAGTCAGGTATGTCAGGAACCTGTAACAAACCCATTGGAAAAACACTGCTTCCTTACATCCCAAAACATCAAGAAAGCAATACTTAACCTCTGGCATAGCATTTTCCAGATTTGGAGGCATTCCTATTACGGAGCTGGGCAACGTGGGGGCAGAGTTTGGCCCATTGTGTTTGCGCTTCCTACCTGCTGTCTATTAAGTATATAATTAAGCTGTCTGTGGCTTTTGTTTTGCAAATGTGCTTTCATCCAGTATGTGAAGGGGGAGGGGAAGCCTCAGACCATTCTTTTTAGTCTTCAATTTTCCCATTAGTATGTACTCAGAAAGGAAATTAAATTGGTGCTGTGCTGATGATTTATTGCAGGAAGGACCACAGTTTACACAGAGAAAAGTGCAATTTTAATTTTACACAGTTCACTAATAGCATATATATATGTTCTGCCCATAAGTATTGCAGTAAAGATGACAGTGTGGTTCTGTCTTCCAATAAGGGGAAAACAAAGCTTATTTTCACTTCTAATATATTATTCTGATGTATTTTCTGTACAATAAAAAGCAGTTTTCTAAACAATTTGTATTATTAATTTCAAGAAGTCTACGCTTTTAAAAACTTAGAGGCTGTTTGCAATTGACAGTGACATATATCTAACCATATTTTAAAATATACTGGCACACATGGGCACAATTACAGTAATAGTTCAAAATGTTTATTATGCATTTTTAAATCACATAAGTAGTTTTCCAAAGTCACCTAAATGACGCTGCCTGCAATCAACCCTTTGGAGCTGGCAAGTTAGGAACTCCTGCTGTTCATGCTAATGTATTTTGCATTATTATCTGACTTCAGATGATGCCTATTTGTGAATCAAAATGTTAATTAATCAAATAAACAATATACAGCATTGACTTGCATTAGACTTGTGCAATCTCTGTGTCATGCTACCACCCACTTATTTGGCCTGTGGGTTAAAAATATAGTATTTTTTTAGGATGGGACAGATACATGTTGATGACCGGAACTGTTATCAAGGAGATAATGGAATATCTAAATGTACTGTTACAATTTAAATATAACCAAATTAATTTTTTAAATTATTATCTGAAAAGTTTTTGCACTATCTTCTGTGATACAACTCTGCATGAATTTTGTGGAAGGGATTTGATATTTCCTCTTTTTGCATTATATTCTCAGCAATTTGCAGTTAACTTTACTAGATAACATATGATAGCATATGCTATTTGATGTGGGACACCGTGAGCTTTTTTCCAGAGTCTATTCTACTTCTGATTCCAGGTGCTTAAATTTATCATCTGTACAAAGGGAAGAGAAAAGTACTTGCATAGTTAGCAAGACTTTGCTAGTTCACATTTTCAGAAAAGAAAGCACTTGGAATTACATATAATGATTTCTGGAAGAATGGGATGTAATTATTCCTTCACTCCAAAAGACATTGCAAAGTCTTGAATCAATACCGTCTAAACCATTTTTTTTCTGATGAGCTAATCTGTCTGCTACCAGGTTGGTCACAACTTGTGTTGTAATAGATGTAAAGGATCATTAAAAGGACAAAATTCCACAAATGCACACTTAAAAGTTTACAATCACACAAAAGGGATCATATGGCACCATAACTTTAAGGAAGAGTAATTACTATACGCTCTCAGTAAAAATGAAAAGACCTGACTGGAACTCTTATATACACAATAATTTGGCAAGGCAAAGGCATATTAGAGCTGGTTATCCAGATCTTCACTTTAAATTTTGCTTGCCAAAAAATATCTTTTATAATAGTGGGGTTTTTTCCTTCTCTGAGAATAGCATGACATAATGAAACAAAAGTACCTATTGGTTTTGGAGATGTTTCTTCAGTATTTTTTTTTTTTCCACTATCAATTATTCATTCTTGATGACAAAATGATTAAAGAAAAAAGAAAAAGTGGAGAAAAAACCCAAAGTTCTTCCATTCCCCCAATCTTAATACCTAAACTTCTCTAAATCAATTAATGTGATGTTTTCAAAATCTCTGCAATCAAATAATTTAAACATTTTTTCTCCTATTTCCTTTTGATTTGCTCTTTATGTCACCATTCTGTATGGAAGCGGACGAAAGGCTTTATGAATGGACAGGTAGAAGAATAATTTCTAATGAAGATGGATGTGTTTTTAATGCGGTGTAGTAGAGCATTAAACTTTCTGACACAGGATGAAGTCACCATATTACACAGAGCATAAAGAGATGTGCAGTGCTGGGCAGAAAAAAAATAAGTAAAAGAAGACCTGGTTAAACACTGAAGAATGCCATTCTGATATATGTATTTGAATACTGAATGAAGCAGCACAACCTTAGAATATTGTCTTTATTTTGGTCTACTGCATCTTTTCTGGTTTATATTAGTCACTCAGGTGTGGTGTTCTTCTAATACTCTCTAATATTACTCAATTTCTCTTGGCATTTTGACCATTTACTATGATTTACTACTGCATAAATAGAGCAATAAAGCTGAAATATGGTGGGTTTTAATAAATACATGTTTTGTTTTAGTAGTGCTTTTTACAGAGCCAGGTAGTTTTCATGGTTACAAGCATTCTTGTTTAGCTGAAAAAAACAAACCTCCATGCATTTAAACAGCTCAGGCTTTGTGACATGTTCAGGAAGATCTGCCTTCAAGTGGTACTGAATCATTATTATTCCTAGTTTAAACAGATTGCTCAAAGTTTGCAAAATCCCTTTCAGAATTTTCTCTGTTGAATTGGTCTTCCTGTACAAACCCAAGCAGGAGAAGCAGGGGACCTTCATAGGGGAGAGATGTTGTCTGCTATAGCTACATAAGCTGCAAAACATTGGTGAGAGGGAATCTGGAGAAGATGGGTAAAATGTTAGAAAGCAGCACTGAGAATCAATGATAAGTAAGGAGAAAGATTTTGAAGATAATAAATAAGCAATTAATTATGAGAACAATGGGAACTATCTTCTAGTTTTATGCTGGTTTTTAACATTGGCTATTGTGGAGCAAGAATGCAACACACGCTTGTAGGGGATCTGCTTGAGAGCAGATGGCTGCCCAAATCTTTATCTGTTTATCAGTAAGACAAAAAATAAAGTTCCAAGGCCACTAAAGTAACAGTGCATTTTATAGGATTTCACAGAATAAAAATTGTCACACATGACTTCATGTTGCTTCTCCTTTTAGTGTTTTGCTTAAAGAAATTAAAATACAGATTGTTTTGTGGAGCTAACATTTTTCAAAGTCACGAAGAAAGCTGAAAAAAATGTTAATATTCATATTGAGAAACCACTTTTTTGTTTCAACTATAGTTTTTCTTTTATCCTCTTTTTTTCTATGAACAAATATATTTTCTCCTTTTCTCTGTCTGAAGAAATGGCCACACACCTCCACATTGCACGTGGGATAATGTTCCCCGCAGCAACCAGGCTGTAAACTCAGGAATTTTTGCTTTAAGTCTTCCATAAGAGTTGAGAGATTTTTAACCTCTGTTTTAACTCAAATTGGCAGCAAATTTAACCTGATATCTACAGATGCAAACTTTTTATCCCATATACAAGGAAAAAGTCCTGGCACAGAAAGCAAGTATGATTTTTCCATACTCCTCCTCCTCCTCCTCCTCACTAAAAGCTGGATTCCCATATGCATGGTTGTAATTACAATATGTGTGCATCTCATGCAATCCTTTCTGTTCTTGCAAGACCTTTTGTGGGGTGTTAGGGGGAACCATTGAACTATTTATACAGGTGCAGGAAAAGTTTTATTAGTATTTTCTATTGAGTTAATGACATAGAATTTACATAATAGATCATTGCTCTCCAAAGACTGTTCTTTCTTCAGTTATCAGGTCATGTCGAAGACTGTCCTGTGCAAGCAACTGATGTCAACTATTGGACCTCTTTCAGACCTTTGTGCAGGTTCTCCACACATCAAAAATTTGTATGAATTTCCCTATTTTCACTTATGCTTTCAAGATTCCTCTAAAGTTTGCAATTTTAAGTGGATTCTTGGTATCCTCTGAAAATTGCCACTGAATTCTGATTTCAGCCTGTTTTTTTTTTTTTTTTTTTTTTTTTTTTTTTTTTTTCCCTGGCCTACTAGTGTTTGCAAGTTTGTAGCACCCTTGAGCAGCAAATCATTTCTGTTGTGGCAGATATTTCTGCTTGCTTAGAGCATACCTACATGACCACACTCTGTCTTTGTTTTAGTTTGGAACTACATGAGTCAAGTTCTTTTAGAAGGAGGATAACCATGCCAGCACAGAGTTTTGCTCATAGAAATAAGTCCTTCTGAGGAGTTAATTGGTTGCTATTGCAATACTTTTGCACTTTCAATAAGCATTTTGGTGCCCAATGGATCTTATTCGTCTCTCAGCTTTCTCACGTCAATGTCAACAAAAGTTTGTAATTTGTCTGTTAAATTGTTATCCTTCGGCATTAGTGCACTGCTTCCTATGCAGAAGGTGACAGTGAAAGGCAGAATGTGTGGGTGGCTTGTTCTTTGGCTGTGCACAGTCCTTCACAAAATCACCTCCTGGCACAGTGTTTTTTCAACATTTTCTTCATAAAGAATGCGTTCTCTTTATGTTTTCAAATGTGTCCAAGTGATCTGTTGATTTTTATAGATGCTCTAGAGACTACTTCAACAGTGATGCTCTGCATCAAGTGTGAGGGGTCTACTTGGTGGTTTCTTTGCTCAAAGTAAGGGAAGATATATAGAATGAGGTAGACCAAAATCCTTGGGCTGGGAGTTAGATTTCATATATTTTTGGCAAGGTACTCTTTGGTCTCTATGGCAAATGTTATCAGGTGAACAAATATTCTGTTCTTTGGTTTCTTTTGTTTACTTTATTTTTCCTTTAGAGTTTGAGCTTGACTTATTCAGCTTAATCTTTTCCCCCTTACTTATTTCCCTTTTTTGGTATTTCTTTGTGTTGGTCTTTTGTCGTTACAGTAAATATAAACCATACACAGAAATTTTGAAAGTAGTCCATTACCATGGTATGGTTTGGCCATGCCTTAGAGTACTTCCTTTTTGTAACTTAATTCTCTTAATTTTAATTCAGTTTCTTCCACTTTTCCTGTTTTAGGTTTTTTCTACTATAATGTAAATTCTTTAATTCTATCTAATATTGTTTCAGCCCTATTGCTAATGGAATTGTGATCAATATTTTATTAATCCCCTTTGACATTTTTGTCACCCATTCTTTCCTCTAAACATGGACTGTTTTTAACTAAGTTTCCTGCATTATACAGCACATAGGTCATCATCCTAATTCTATCCAGTATACTCAGACACATAGTTTCATTATTCCTTTCTGCTGCATTTAGGATCTGTTTTTTTGTCATTCCATATTTGTCCTGGTGTTAATTCCTTACCTGCTCTTACTCACACACATGAATAGTAAAGACATCATATTTAGTACTCTCTGGGATTTCCTTTCTTCCCTTTTGCAACAACAAAAACAATGTACCAGTTAGTTTTCACTGGGGCAACCTAACAGATTTTTCCAATAAAATGTTTTTTTACTCTCTCATTTTCTTCTAAGCCATTAAAAAGCAGTAAATTTGGAAGCAATTAAAGCAAATGCTCCTTTATGCAGCATATAATCAACATGTGAAATTCACCCTCACAGGAGGCCATCGACTCAAATGCCCTGGTTGGATGTTAAAAAGAAGTGGGCTAATTATATGAACACTAACAACATTTGTAGATATGCATGCCAAAATTTATAATAAGGGTAAACCAAATATCATGCTTCAGGGCATAAATTGATTAGCTGCAGGTGTCAGGATGGATTTCTACTCTCCACAGAAATTTTTGCAATTGCTAAGAAGGTTTTTGAAGAGGATATGAAGCAGTTTTGAAGGGGTTTGGTTGCATTTTAGGATTGGGATTTTTGATTTTGTTTTTGTGGGGGTTTCTTCATTTGGTTGGTTTTAATTTGGTTTCATCTCCCCTTAAAGACTTCATGTTGCTTTCATTCAATGTAATAACATCATAGGAAATGGTAAGGTAAAGCAGCCCCTAATTCCTCAGAAACTTAATTGAGGAAGGGGACATTCTTGTACTTTTTGTCTCTGAAGGCAGTTAATACTGCAGAGGAAGGAGTTCCCTATTAATGAATTGCCACAGTATGTTTCTTCAGATCTGCCTTTCACACTTACCTGTATCTTGGTGCCACTCGACAGCAATCAAGCAAGTGAAGGGCAAGACATTAGCATTTTTATATTTCCCAGCTTTGATAACCTCTCAGTTATCTTTCCTTTACTCTAGTTTACTTCTTCACTTTCTACCTAAATTGTAAAACTTTGTGTGGGATTTTTTTCAGACTAGGATCGTCTTATTTTGTGTGAATGCCAGTAGTAAGTACCAAACTAGACTCCTGATTATGCTAAGTTAATATCTTAATTATGAAATGAGATGGAAACCAAAGCACCCAATGCTATCCTGTGGATCTTTGCACAAATCTTTTGCCTAATTATTAGTTCCCTTGGAAAATTGCAATATCTGAAAAAACCGTCTTATCTGGCAATGACCTTCTACACAGCCATGTCATTTCCAGAAGTTTTCCATTCTTAGCTTACAGATTTTTTTTTTTTTTTTCTTCCTAATATTGGTCTACTTAAATCATCTTGAGTTTTCAGGACAATTATCTTCCCTACATTTGAATCACAAATATGTTATAGTCTTGAATAAGTTCAAAATTAAAAAGATGTGCTTACTGCTGTATCTGACATTCTTGCCTAGCAGACAAAGCCACCTTTTTTTCTCATTTGTAACCACGGATTTTCCTAAATTTCTACAGATTTCTACAGTGGTGTGTAGAGGAACAACCTAGACCTAAATGAGATAAGCTTTTAGGCTCCCTTAGAAAATCTCATGGCCAGGTCAATGTTGAGAGTCAGTTAAGCTGGGTGGCCAGTTCTCATGTGGCTTTTTCAAAATTCTCCCTGTACTTTTAATAGGAGTATTGATGAGCTTTAAAGAAAATATGCTCTGTCAGCTGGACCTCCCATTAAACTCTGGGGAAATAACTCAGCTGATGTAAAGTGAAATAAAGAGTCAACATGATCACAGGACAGTTGGTATACATAATGTTATTGTCTACAATACTTCTGCCTAAATACAAGTCTCTAGTCAGATGTTTCAGCTGATGGGAAGCTACAAGTTTTATCATTTATTAAACAATAATATCGTATAAAAAATTACTGGCAAATGACTAGTGACCCACAAGATAAACTAATGTAATTTGTATAATAAGTTAATATTTAGCCTCTTGCTGTAAAAGAAAAAAAAGGGAAGGGAAGAGTTGTCCTCTAGGTCACAGGTGCACTAGTGCATAATTCCATTTTATAAAAACATTATGATCTGCAATAATAAACTTTTAAGATATTATTCACTGTTGTTTAATTTTAAAAGCATATTCTGAGGAACTGCTCTGTAGACATGTGCTTCAATGTGCATTTAAAATTACAGCTGAGATCTGAGAGAAGATGCTCATGCATTATCTAACAAGCAACGTGATCAAAATACAATAATTAATACATAATAAGACTTGTAAAACATAAATGAAAATGAACCAGAGGGAGGAACTTGCCAACCTTTAAACAAGGCTAACCTATTTATATAACAAATGCCTGCAATATTTCTCATGAGTCATTCCTTCCACTCAGACTAAGAATACGTAATAACCTTTTGTTGTTCTGTGCCCAAGGTCATTTATTTCTCAGAAAAAATTCATGCATGTACACATAGACGTAGACAAACACATATACATAAATGTATGTATTTACAGAAAGTATATCCATAAGATAAAATCATTCTAAAGACTAAATTTTAAAGTATAAAATATAAACATTAATATCAGTCATTAGTGTATGGAGATTGTTTGGTTTGCTGAATGAAAAAACTGTAGTTAAAATGGTGATTGCTATTTCCTATTCTTATGTTGATTCACCCGTTTTCCTCCATTTATAGAATTCTTCATCAAATGGTGCAAAAAATTAACATGAAACTGAGCTCGTTTCATTGTTGCCTTAATTTATCTAGAGCCAGAAACATGCCACCAAAGTGGAAAAACAGAACAATGGAAAGAAGTGGGCTTTTAAAGATTTTAATCATTATTCCACTCTGACCAAGACTTGGATGATTACATGCTTGAGTTTGTTTTGTCTTGATGAAAAATTTCAAGACCTGAATTGTAGGAGAAGTTAAACACCCCTAAATCATTACATTAACAAAAGAATCCTTCTACAAAGGAATCTTTCAAAGAAGAGGAAATAAATTGAAATAATCTGACTCCTAGAAACAATTATTTCTTAGAAGAAATATGAAAGGATAGAAACACAGTTACCTGTTTGCCTCATAACCTCTCTTTGAATACACTGGTGATGCTAATAAAATATTACTGTCTGTATTTAACATTCAGCCCTGGCTTATTAGGTGAAAAAGACATATCTGCTTATGACACTGCCTCTGGATGTTCTGATTTAAATGTCACCTGCTAAAAGACTCTCATAATGTCACCCGTTCTCAGGGGCTTCTTTTATATAGGGAATACAGGGGAAGTCAACCATGCTACACAAACTGATAAAAAAGCTGTATTAGAATCCAGATGATGTAATTCAATATGCAAGCCCAGTACGAAATTTTCTTGTACTACAGTCTTACACTGTTCTTAATTGCCAATCTAACCTCCAGTACACACTGAAAACACACAGAGTGGCATGCTACTAAATGCTTATTTTCATATTGCGTATATCAAATCACATGGAATGTGATATTACAGAGATTTCTGTCACCTCAAATGAAGTAATCTGAGAAAAACAAAAGAGCAGGAGAGAATAATTACAAAAATCTCTGCAAATCAGTTGAAGGTGTTAGTAGTGTCAAAGATCTGATTTTCCATTCTCATCCGTTTAATTTGTATGCTTAAGGAAAACTGTTTAGTGAGAGGCTGAAGTGCATTTGGTAGATCAATACTCCATTGATGCTGATATTTGTCAGCATTTTCTTTAGCTGATGATTTATAGGATGCCAGAAGCATTTATAGAATACTTAACTCTTTGTCATGTCTCAATTTGCTCTGTGCAGGAAATGCTTATTCTTTATTACACTGCATTTTTAAAAAAAGAAAGGACATGCCACAGTACATATTTTATATGTGTGCTTAAAACAGAGTTACAGTACTGCTAGGAGTTGTTAGGTTGATACTCCTTGGTCTAAAATCTTGCTAAACTAGATTAAAAGCTACTCTTCCTAAATGAAAAAAGGAATCACTTTTTAACCAATACAACACTTCTTCTAAGAGTTGAAATAATTTCTGTCTTTGATACCAGACACCTTTTTTAATAACATAAAAATAATTGGAAATATGGATTCTTTGAAGCTGAATAGCTGATGTTGCTGAAATTAAATCTGAGTGCAAAGTTTTTCCCGAGATCTGTTAAGAAAAAGACTTGGAACAAGGAAGTTGTCGCCTTCAGTCATAAAAATATGTATTACAACCTTTTTAATAGAGAAATGTAAATTGCAACTTATAACTGATAATAAGGGGTAAAATACCCAACTATAAATAATGTCTAGCTCTTACGCAGCACTTTTTATCAGAAACTTAAGAAGAGCTACAGCCTTTTTAAAATATTGTGAATCTAAGATGCTTAAAGAGGAAGCAAATTCTTCAAATTAGGGTCTTGGTCATGTCAGATTTAGCAGCAGAAGATGTGCTCCTGCTCGATGGAACAATGTCCAGCTGGAGCCAGACCCTAGTGTTGTACCCCTGGATTCAGTGTTGAGGCCAATATTGTTTAACATCTTCATTAATGACCTGGATGATGGGAGAGAGTGAACCCTAAGCATGTTTGCAGATGATATAAGTTGGGAGATATGGAAAATAAATCAAATGGATTGATGTGCTCCTGTTCCTATCTGGATTACTCTGTCCATGTCTGGTCTCTGCAGTACAAGAAAACCTACTGCAGCAATTCCAGCAAAGGACCATGAAGACTACTAAGGGACAGCAGCTAGGGGGGCGAGAGAGAGAGAGAGAGAGAGAGAGAGAGAGAGAGAGAGAGAGAGAGAGAGAGAGAGAGGGCTGCTCAGCGGGGAGGGGAAAATACTCAGGGAGGAACTTATTACAGAATTTAAATACCTGATGAAGTAAATGAAGGGAAAGTAGACAGACTCTTATAAGTACTGACCCTGAAAGGACAAGAGGCAACAGCCACAAATTGAAATATAAGAAGTTCTACTTGAATATGTGAAAAAAATAATTGAAGGGTGATTAAACTCTGGTCAGATTGCCCAGAGATGTTGTGGAGTCTCCATCCTTAGAGATACTGAAAACCCAACTGGGCACAGTCCTGAGCAACCTACTTCGGAAGACCCTGTTTCAGCAGTAAGGACAGACCAGCTGATCTTCAGAAGGCCCTTTCACCTCAACAAGTCTCTGAACCCCAGCTCTCTGACACCTGTCCTGAGCAGACGATCACAAGTAACAAGCTTATTTTCCTACTTTATTTCCATCTAGAGATGTAAAATCCTTCATCAGTGAATACACACTAGTGTTAAAGTGAAGTAATGCGGTGATAAAGTATATAGCAACTTAAGGCAATGCCCTAAATATAGCAGAAGATTATTTTAAACTCAGAAGAGTTTTGTTTGCTGCTAAGGTAGTAAAGACGGCCAACTGTTACAGAGCTGCAGTGTACTAATTAAACAAATAGCCACAGAAGTATTGATATTATCTAAAATCATTTGTTTTACAAGGGTTTTGACATGGTTCATGGTGAAACAAACAATGTTTAATATTTTATTCATGGATTACTATAATATATTTCTAAGTAAAATCAATACTGTGTTTTTATTAAGAACAACATTGTACTTCCCAGCAGAGAAACAAAATGCATCATAAGTAAGGAATTACAAAATGAGAAAAGAAATTGATAGCTAGTGCTAAACCATTTCACTACAGAGAGGATAAATAGTTCTTATTCGTATGTGTTGAAACATGTGCCCTTTTTCTTCTTTTTTTTTTTCTTTACTGTTTCTGGACCCTTCTTCCAGCAAAGGACAGACCCTAAAATTATCCAAGGGCTTGATTTAGAGACAGTAACACTTGTATATTTATGACACATTTGCTGAGATCCCTGAAACAAAAACACCTCAGCAAAGAGGGTGTAGTGCACCAACACACGTGGGAAGGCTTTTTGAGAGAAGCAATCAATTAAAAAAAAATCAATATCTTTTCTACTGACAACTAACCATGGTTTTTGTAGAAGTTCTGTCTCAAAGCGCAGGATGCTTGGCTCATTCAAAAGGATGATTGTGAAAGACAGGTCTCATGGTTTAACTCCACCTGGCAACTAAACCCCACACAGCCAGTCACTCACTCCCTGCAAAATGGGATGGGGAGAGAATCGGAGGGGTCAGAGTGAAAAAACTTGTGCATTGAGATAAAGACAGCTTAATAGATAGAGGGGTTACATCCCATCAGGTTTTGGTGAGCATTTTTGTATGTAAATCACCGTCTCTTTGTACCAGTTTGTTATTAGTATTCTTGCTGTTACTGTTCATTTTCTTATCTCATTGCTCTTTCCAGTAAATTGTTCTTATGTCAACCCACAACTTTTATCTTTTTGTGCCTCCAGTTCTCAACTCCATCCCTGGAGCAGGAAGGTGGGGGTGAAAGGCTGTGGTGGGAGTGGGCAAGTGGCATCTGATTTGGGAGAGTCTCTAGTGGTGGGATGACACTAAATTAGGGAGTGCCATTCCTAAATCAGAACACTTGGGAAGAGACACCATCGTGCCAAAAGTACCCCCCTGCTTGCTCCTTCCCACATTTCTTTATACTGAGCAGGATGTCATATGGGATGGAATGTTCCTTGGATCGGCTGAGGTCAGCTGTCCCAGCTGTGTCCCCTCTCAACCTGTTGAGCACTCTCAGCCCCCTCCCT
>VZRN01002263.1:880239-944660 GCA_013397935.1 Dasyornis broadbenti
GGAGCATAAAAGGCCTTAGCTCTGTGCAAGCACTGCTCAGCAATAACAAACACATCCCTGTGTTAGCAACACTGTTTCCAGTACAAATCCAAAACGTAGTCCCATACTTCCTACTACGAAGAAAATTAACTCTACCCCAGTTAAAGCCAGCACAACAGGGAAGCTTTTCCGATATTCCAACTCTCTCATCAGTGCAAACCTTCAGCTTGACAAAGGTTCATTTGTTAATATGGAAACAAAAATGAAGAGGGATGAGGAAAAACATTCTAAACTTGATAAAAAGGGAGAAAGAATAGGGGAAACAAATGCCTTCCCAAAATACATCTCTTGAAATATGTATGAAATGCAAGGACTTGATTAGTGAAATTGAAAATTGCAGATGAGAACATCACACAGCTTTTTGGTTGCACTTAAAAGAGCTGAGGAGTTGGGTAGAAGGAGAGAGTCTCTTTAGGACAGTGAAACAGCATGGGAAAATTATTGTTATAAAATGAGGAAAAAAAGATGAATTAAAAAATCAGAGTCTTCTATTGTCAACAACTAAGTCAGGAAAACAGTGTAGGAAATTCCAAAAGATACCTCTTTTTTTTTTTTTTTTTTTATTTAGAACATATCTGTCTTCTCATTTTGAATAGAAGCTGTAGTTTATTAAACATGTTTATTTTTGAGATAACAAGTAAACACATGACAAAAAGCATTAAGCCTTTTTTAGAGATGAACACCTTACATTCTCTTTTTAACCATTCGCCAGGGCATGGTGCCTGATAGGTCTTTGATCTCTGTTCCTCAAAAAAAGCCTGATTGCTCCAAGAACTGTACTTCCCCAACAAACAGTTGCCACCCCAAACTGATTAACAGGAAACTCCCTTACCTGCTTCCTAGGTAATGGAAAAGGAAGGCTTTAATTGACTGCAGTCCCTCTTCCCTCCCGCTTTGTAAAATTAGATTCAAAAAGAAACTTTTCAAATGGGATCTCTCCCATTTTCAGTCCCCTAGAAGAAGGTGAGAAAATTGTTGCTATTGCTGTTATATCAGTCCTGGCATATATCTTAAAATCATACCACTTAAAAAAAAAAAAAAAGAAAAAGAAAAAAAGAAAAAAAAGAAAAAAGAAAAAAAAAGAAAAAAAAAAGAAAAGAAAAAAAAATTAAAAATCTCAGACATACAGGTCTGTGCAATTAATTGCATTGACAAAGTTGTGAATCCTGCCATTCCAGATGCTAAATATTTGAGTTTCATCTATGCAGATTTGTCAGCCAACATCCAAATCTTTACTTTCTTACTCCCTGCAGGAAGTTCTTTGTGGTTCACAAAGAACATAAGGGGATGATTTTTCCACACCAATACAGGAAGAACCGTTCATGCTCCACCATGAAACTCTCTGGATCAGCTCCAGGGTGCTCATTCTTCAACTGGTTTGGTATCTTTAGCACTGTGAAATAAGCTCTTCATCACTACTTAGACTCTTCTTTCCTCTCTACTGTGTCCTGTAGATTTATTACACATAGAAGACAAAAAAAATTCAAAAGCATGGAAAAAGTAGAACCCATAAGAACATTATTTACCATGTGAACACAACACTTGCTCACTGTGACAGAAGTTTGTGTGTGTGTTTCCCTAGAGAAGTTAGTATAGAGTGACCTTTCATTATGAGGTTCTTTTTAAAATTCCATTTGCTCTGTCTTTGCATTCATATTGCTTAATCATCAATTAGAAACTGAACTTCAGAGAATGCAAGAAAGTCAACAGATACCTTTATAGGTATGGAACACCATAATTCAGGTATACTAGAATATTGAGAGCTTGTTGCTGAATGTATATTTTTTTTTTCTGTTCTCTCTGATTAAGGGAACAAAAGTCTTCAAAGCCATTGGCTGAAGTGTCTCAGGGTAACAATTTGAAGTCGTAGCTGAGACTGAAGAACATTTTCATATTTATATCTTGTATAGGAGAAAAAAAAAAATCTTTGCTCTGAGAAGTTTACAGCCTAAGTAGATAGGACAAAACCTTTAAAGAAAATAGGAATAGAAAAGGGAAGGAATTTCATAAAACCACATTCATTTTCAAAGTTCACCAAAAGTTCAACAAGATTAAGAGACATGATTGGTGACTAGAAGAAACAACCATGATGATATGGTGTCATTATTCAGGCCTCACAGAGTACAGTAAGAAGCTCTTGGTTCTTTGAACAAAAACAAACATAGAGACTGAGGGTGAAGAGGGTGTGTTAAGGAAAAGATCAGGGTAAAATTGACACCAAGGTCTTCCATGACACTTCTTTAGAGAATTTTCAGGGTTTCAAAGTTGTTATCCTGAGCCATTAGAACTTTTAAAAATCGTGTTTGTGGGGACAAGCAGTCCCCACAGCATACTTTCAGTCCTGGCAAATACTTTTCATAAGTTTAGTCTTTCAGATCTCTTGCATCTTAAGATGCTACAGGTTGCTAAAATTTTCTGAGTTTTTTAAAGGGAGACCGAACATGTTCGAGGAAGATGAGTGTAGTTTGAATGAGCAAATACATGAAGCCAATGTTCCCAAAGTCCTGAAACATAAATTGAGAGTGATGCCTGAGAATTTTGCCTAGTTTTTACTCTTTATGTATCTGTAACTTGGTGCAGTTCTGTGCTTCTTATAAAATGTTAAAAACCTCTGTTCCCATCAGCTTTAGCCAAAACAGTAGAAATTCAAGGACACTTCATTGCCCTGGGGCCCAAAAATACGTAAACAACAGTGGGCTGGAGAAGCCTGGAGTGGTTACCATCATCACCTGAGTGTGATTGGAGAATTGGGGCTGATTTGCTGACAGAACTTACAAAAGGTGAAAAGCGCGTGACCTGGTATCCATTTTCGGGTGTAGCCCCACAGTGGTGGCCTTGCTTTCCCTGAATGTACCTTGAAGGCCATGAATAAATTTGTCTGCTTTTTATTCTCCTAACTTGTCTTGGCCTCTGTTAGAGGTTACCCCGTTTTAGGCATCAAGAGAACCAATATAGCAAGAAATAAAACCTAATACTACAGATCTGGAGAGAGACATTTTCAAAGCATCAAGCTCAGCAATAGAAGCTCAGAGGACGTGGCACTGAGAAAATACTAAAGTAAAAATAAGTGCCTTAGGTTTGAGTGTCGTGAGATAAGGCACTTTTTTGGTAATTTGTTTGTTCTTATACTCAAGGAAACAGTATTTAATCTTAAAAAAAATTTTATCCCCTCTCCAAAAAAAACCAAACCAAACTAAAACCAACCAAACAAAAACCAAACCAAACCAAACCAAACCAAACCAAACCAAACCCCAAAACAAAACAAACAAAAAACCCAAAAACAAACAAACAAAAAAAAAAGAAAAAAAGAAAAAAAGAAAACAAACCCAACAGCAAGCAAAAAACTGCGAAAATAAAACCTCTCCAATTAAGCCACGAAATCAAAGAAAAGAAACCCACCAAGAATGTGTCAAAGGTATCTGGCAAATCATCACCTTCTTGTACTCATACTCAGAACTCAAAATTTTTATTTATTATTAATTACTCTTTCTGCTATGGCTATGTGATGTGAGCCATGTGTCAGACCACTATATTAGCCATATGAAGAAAAAGGCAATAAGCCTTAAAAGCTAATATGCAATATAAACATGGTCACAGCTTATGATAACTCTCCCCTGGTGTTCTAGAAAACTTACTGTGTCAGGTAAGAAGTTTATTTTTATACGTGTATACTTATTTTGAATACTGACAATATAGCACAACAGCAAGATATATCAATTCTTAATCTATGCTCAGTAGCTGAAATTGAAATTTTTGTGGCAGTGTACCACACAAGTGCTTTTCATTCCTGATGAAGCCTAACTAATCTGAGCACTCTAGGACTGTGTCACACTTTCAGGCTAATAAATGCTCACTTATTGTAAAAGGCTGGTTGTCAATGCAAGAATATACTCTTCAGTCAACTGATAAGTTTTCTTAATGCATGTAAATTCTTGGGACATAAATCAAAACAAAAAAAAAAGTCCACTACAGTAAATACATTTACTATTGATCTTTAAATCAGGAAGAATAACAGAGATAATAGTGAGAGTGGTTCTGGAAAAGACATCCCCACACAAATGAAGGAAGCTTTCCAAATTCTGCCTCCCAGTCTACACTGGTGCATCATTCAGAAGAGCCATGGAACTGACTGCCACTCTGTGCTGCTCCACAGCTTTACATCAGGCATTTTGAGGTCAGTGCTGCTGTCCCTCTCTCACTCCCTGATCCTGCAAGCCAACCACAGACTGCCAGTGTTATTTGCAATCTACCAGCAATAAATTTTGGTCAAGTGGTGCCCCAGGGTCGTGGTACAGTTCCTGGTACAGCTAAACTGGTGTGATTCAGAGAAGTAGGCTGGGAGACAAAACCAATTTTCAACGGTAAAGCCCAGCTGTAGCATCTTCTTTGTCATGGCAACTTACTGAGGCTCATTGTATGACCTGTCAGAAATCTCTTGAGTGTTTCTGGACCTCTACTGTTTGATTGAAGGGAGGGCTGGCTTAGAGGGGAGTTGTTCATTGCTAAAGGCCTTTGCTCTGGTGCATGTGTTGTTCTGCCTGCCTACTGTTTTGGAATGTCATTAAGTATTTCATATTTCACTGATATATTAACCTGTCCTTCCAGAAGCAGCTTTAGAATTACATTTGGCACAGAAGAGTATAGCAACCCAGCTTTTAGTATGGAGGTGACACACATTATCAAAATTATATTTATTAATAAATATCCTTGTTCCATACCTTTTCTTTTCATAATGGAAACTCATACTGAGATCTTCTAGGATGTTAATATACAGCCCATTTTCTGTAACTTCGTGTCAGCTTTACAGATTTAACAAGTTGCTTAGCATGATAAGGGCATCACTTGGAGAAAGCTGATGACCTTGATTATATACTGGGATGGTTTTGCAAAATAAAACAAAAATTGCATTTATTTGGCTTGTAAATCCAGTTAAATCACTGTTTAAAATGTGAGGTTTAATTTAAAGGCATATGGTTGGATGAATCATGATCCTCTTCAGTGTTTTGTGTTGTGTACTACAGACCAAAGTCATGTTTCTTTGGAGTACACCTAAGGACAGAATTCAGGTTTAATGATGCACTTTTGGGCAGTCAGGCACTTCACCTAAAGACTACGTTGTCAGAAAAGTTGTTTAATAGTGGGGATTTTTATGAACAGATTATAGAAGACTCTTTGCAGCACTTCTCACACAGTCCCTGTAAATCAGGCACAACTGCTTTATTGAAGTGAACGGAGTTAGATAATCATAAAAATGATGTAAATAGAGGGAAAATTAGGGCCATCAAATTTGAATAGTGACTTGCAACATCAGATTTTAAGAGACTATTAGCCTTCAATTTTCAGTGAGACTCCGCTCTTTCTCACAGTGAATGCCAGCCATTATAGACAAAGCCATAACTCTGGAAAGAAGCTATCATATCTACTAACACACACACACCATTTAATGTAGCCCCGTGATTACGGGATTGTCCACTCTACTTGCCGACCTGGAACACGCATTTTGCTGCTGTGTTTCACTGCTCACCATGCTAACCACCCTTCTCTAACTGTTCTTTCTGCTCTGAGTTGCTAAGTCACCTGCAAATAGCAACTCTCTTTGCCACAAGTCCAGTGAGTTTTTGCATATTCCTTTGCATAGCTAAGCCTCTTAGCCCCACCAGAAGTTCTTAATATTACTAGACCCTGAATTAAACTTCCACAAGAGGAGATTGCTCTATTTTCAGGAAACTTGGTGAATATTTTTCTTCATACAAACTAAATTTATTCACAGCTGAAAAAAGTGTACTTCTACTAGTTTTTGACATCCCTAATATATTTGTTTATTGCAGATGTTTTATTCTGAGTCACATCAAAGCCACAGGATTGAAGTTCTTGTAAGCTGCATTTATCAGAATAAATGAGTTTTTTTCCTTATCTACTGATTATTTTAGCTCAAGCTGTGATAATTCTGAAGAGAATGATTACACATATATTAGCCAAAAATAATAATAATTTGTTTTAGAGGGCCTGCAAAGCAGTCTTCCATATGATTTTTTTTTCCTTGTGCATGACAGTAAGTCATTATTCTGTTACTGAGAAGTTGCTGAGAATGTATGTGGATTTCATATAAACATCCAGCCATTTGTGTAGTCTCCTAATTATTTTCCGATTTTCTAGGAAGAAAACCAAGCAATTATGGATTTGGAGAAAATGCACGTGGCTTCATTACTCATTATTTTAAGCTGGTTAGTTTTGTGAGTCTGGGGAGTTTTCAGAGCTTAAAATAAAGAGAAGGAAGCAATCAAACATTCTGTTCAGTGATGACTCATTTATTCAAAGGACCGTGACAAAAAAAAATGTATGTATGGTTGACAGGAACTCTGCCATTTGCAAAGGTGACTTGAGGTACAAAATAAAAAGAGGTTTACAGTAATGTTACAGTCTCTTTATACTACATTAGCATTGCAAATGTATCCAGACAGAATTACATGTTCTGTTTATGCCATATTCTATGTTCTGATTAATAAGCTTAATTACTTAGATGGTCCTTTTCCTTCAGTAAAAAGCCAGATTCACAGAGAAGGTGCACAATTCAAAGGTCAAGAAACAGAAAATTCTGGTGGTGGTAGTATTAGCAGTGGTAGAATTAGTAGTAATAACACTGTTATTCCAAAAATACCTTTGTAGCTATTTTCTTAAACTTCAGGTACTGGAATAGTATAGAATTGTTAGAGGTAAGATTTCTGATATAACTTCTGCCTTACATTGGAAATTCCTGTAGCCAGTTGGGCATATTCTAAGCATACAGGCAATCTGTTTGCAAGGTATTACTTATCAGTATGTCAAAGTTGGAATAGGAAATACCTTAGAGATATTCAGTTTAATAAAGTGGCTGTGTCCTGTTCTCAGAAGTCAAACAGCTCACAGAACATACACTAAATGTACAACAACCAACAATATAAGACTTTTTTTACGAGCAGCCGTGGCACCACACTCAAACTCAAAAACAGTACCTAAGATTGACGAATTCTCAGAAAAAGCCCCAAACCAACCAAATAAAATGTTGTGGTTTAACCTCAGTCAGCAACCAAGCCTCACCCAGCAGCTTGCTCACTCTCCCATCAGGAAGATCAGGGAGACGACTGGAATGGTAAAAGCTAGAAAACTAGTGGGTTGAGATTAAAACAGTTTAATAGGGAAAGCAAAAGCCATGCACACAAACAAATCAAAACAAGGAATTAACTCATTCTTTTCCATGGGCGGGCAGGTGTTCAGCCATGTCCAAGACAGCAGGGCCCCATCAGGTGTAAAAGGTGACTTCAGAAGTCAAACAACACTGTCATTTCAAATGTTCCGCCCTTCCCCCTTCTTCCTTCCACTTTCTATACTGAGCCTGATGCCACATGATCTGGAATATCCGTCTGGTCTGTTGGGATCACCTGTCTCAGCTCTGTCTCCTCCCATGCATACTAAACTTCCTTGTCAGTGTGACAGTACAAAAAACCAGAAAGAGCCTTTTGTAGATTGTAGATTAGAATTGTAGATTCTAATATTTCTCAAATCATAAAAAGCAACAAGTTAAAATATTTTCAATATCCTTAGAGTCCAAATTCAGCTATGAAAACTACAAGTAATTTCTGCCAGCAATGACTTATAGTGAGTTGTTCAACCACAAACATCAAAGATGATTTGTATCTAGTTTAGGTTTCAATAAAGAATACAGGCATCAGAAACAATTCCTGGGATAGAGTATGGTGTATAATAGAAAAATTACTACAAAAATATTCTTCCTAAGCTATGCAACCTGTATGGCCAAACTCTCACAAGAGACTAGGGTTTTACAAAAACATAATCATCTGAAAACAGCCCAAGAGTAGGAAATGTCTGTACCTACATAGTTATCAGTTCTATGTCTGATACAGGGATCAGTTTAGATTTTCAATCTAGTCTGTATTTTGCCATGGTTATGTGAAAGACACACAAACAATGTAAACTTCTGGTGCAGTCAGGCAGAATCAGTAAAGGATCAATATTATAGTTTTCTGCTCTTGTAGGCAGGTTTACAAGCAATTCCCTTTCAAAACCAGAGTTAGATTGCTCCACTTAACATGCATTTTGCTCTGAGAAGTCACTGTGAAAATACTACCTTGAAGCTTTACTTCTTCATGATTCCTGGATCAAATGTGCAGTTATCAAGTTAGATATCAAGTTAATCCTGAACAATTCACAAAGTCATGGCATACTCTTTGTTTCCTTTCACATGTGCTCTCATTGGTACTCATGAAACTATGTAGAATTAATGAAAAGAAATATCAAAATTATTTCCAATTATTATATATAAGAAGAAGAACAGTTCTTCTCACAATGTGTTTTATGTACAAGCCTAAAGAGACAACAGAGAAAATAAATCTTGCACAGGAAAGAAAACAAATTAATTACTTTTTAAAATTGTATTTCCACTTAAACTTTTATTCCCTATCTCATAAGAAGATGATTGTATTGTGTGCATGTGATACTGCAATCTCAGAGACCTTCAATACCACCAGTCCTATAGGAATGGATATAAGAAAACCTATACAAAATAAGAGAAAAATCTATGAACAGCACACAGTGCTGTGGGTGCATAAAAAGTGAAGGATGCAGACAATAAAGTCCAGTCCAAGGCAAGTTTTCAATCAAAAATATCACCTCCCTAACCAATCTTCTGCTGGTGTAAACCTTTAGAAGTTCTAATGATGTCAGAAAAACTGTTTTTCCCATGTTTTGGACAGCCTAAATGCTCTTTCGTGTTCCCTGATATAGTTAATATGTAACAATAGCTTTCAGCAAGAAGATTAGAACTATGACATTTTCTCAAACACTCTTGCAGCAAATTTTTGTACCGGAATTTTAAATGCAGGCTATACTATAGAAACAACTAATAAAGCAGAAAAAAAAAAAAAATAAAATAAACCAACAACAACAACAACAAAAAAAACCCAATAAAATCCAAGCCAAAAAATTTCAACCAACCAATCAACCAAAACCCCCAAAACCGAATAAATCTGAGTATTAGTTTCAAGTCAGAGACATAAAGTTTTGTGTAGAGACATTAAAAGGGGGGATCATAATTTTATTTGATATATTCTAGATATGGGGAAAATTAACTATCAAAAGTATTTATAGAACTCTAAAGCCCCCACATATGTAGTTTAGGGGGAAAGGTAATAATATGAATTATTCAGTAAAAAATGAACAGTTAAATAAGAAATGAACATTTCAACTTCTTCTGAAAATAAAATACTGTGGGAGCCTCTCATAAATGAACTGTGAACAAATTTTTCATGAGCAAGGGAAGATATTTCATTATGTATTCAGAAACAATTTTATAAAATCAATACTATACACTAAAATTGAGGAAAACAGGGAAATTGGATGTGAAGGTGATGTAGTAGTAGACAGCAACAAGTTTAACATAAAACTACTTGTGAAAAAAAAAGAAAGAGAGACAATTTCAGGAAGATGTCATCAACAGGTTTTGTTCATAATCTCATTGCGCTGACAAAAAATGACAAGAGATGACAAGAAATAATATTTGCCCATTAGAAATTCAGGGTATGGTAAAAGTTTGGCAATGCTACTACAAGTGCACACAATACAAATGTATTGTGTTGACTGAAAAGTAAGATGCTGTTCAGATATGTTGTAGATACCCTGGAAATCTTCAAGACCAGTTTGGAAGGGCTTTGGGCAATGCACTCTAGTGAAAGGTGTCTCCACCCATGGGGGAGGAGGGGTTTGGAACTTAGAAGACTTTAAGGTCCCTTACAACCCAGTCTAATCTTTGATTCTGTGAGTCTATGAAACTTCATTATCTGTGAACAATAAGGACCCAAACATAACATGCATTTCCTCAATTACTTCTTTTCATAAGGTAGTTTTTAAGTGACTTCAAGGTTTCTTTTTGTTTGCTTTGTTTTCTGTTCAAAAGAGACATCTGCTAAGCAAAAGTTCCAAGTCAGGGCTCCTAAGCAATACAGAAAATTATTTTCTCCGATTTAATTTTCATCTATGCCATCAATCATTTTACTTTATTAATCTTACCATTACAAACCTTACACTTTTGTCTCTACGAGGTACATCAGGTTTTTAACTGGCAATGAAAAGGTTTTAACAAACTATTGTGTATCCCATTTTCCATGATGAAGCTTCTGTCTGCTTATATAGTAGAATCCCTTAGTAATTATCAGCCTGATTCTGCAGACAGACTGTTGTATCCACAAAGATTGTTAACTGATTTCAAAAGGGTTTATTTATTAAGTTGCAGTGCTCTATCATGGTTACATATATTTTTAATTTACATTTTTTGTTTTCTCCCCTTTTCTCTCCTTTCACATGGAAGGAAAGGCATTGTTAGGACATGAAGATATTAAAAGGAAAATTAATAGACAGAAGATTAAGAAAATTAGGTGTTCCAGTAGTACAAATAACCAGGCCAGCTAAGGAAGAGACATATGTTGAGAAGTGGTACAATATTAACCAGGAATAGGTTAACTCAATACTTTGAAATGCAAAATCACATTAAAAATTTGTGAAACATAATTTGAAGAATGGAGATGCTAAGGGTTAAAAAGTTCTGGTGTTTAAATGATGTAGAAGTCGTAGAGGTTACTTGATGAACAGGTCATACAGGTCAACAAGGCAGAGGGCAGCAGGATAGATATGTAACTTGTTTGATGGGCAAGGTGCATCCAGCACAACAGCATTTCTGTGGGACTGAAGAAGCAAAAGGCAGTGTAATACAAAAGACTGTTTCTTGATGAAGGAAAAATCTGTAGAGTGAGAACTTCTGTGTTACACTGCAAAAGAAGGAATTCTGAAGGAATGAGGCACATAGGCCTTTCTTCAGACACATTTTAATCCCATGAGTGTCTCCACCAGCGTTTACATGATGCCATGTTAGATGTCTTAGTGACACATCATGTAACAGGCCACAACAGAAGCACCTTCTGGGAACATGCTTTTTTCAACTTTAGCCTGAACAGTGAGGCAACCACAAAAGTTTGGTCAAGCATGGGAACAGGCTACCTAGAGAGGTGCACAATGCCCAAGCCTGTCAGTGTTTAGGAGACATTTGGACAGTGCCCTTAATAACATTGGGTTTTGATAAGCCCTAAACTGGTCAGACAGTTGGACTTAGATGCTTGTTGTAGGGTCCTTCAAACTCTTCTCTTCTCTTCTCTTCTCTTCTCTTCTCTTCTCTTCTCTTCTCTTCTCTTCTCTTCTCTTCTCTTCTCTTCTCTTCTCTTCTCTTCTCTTCTCTTCTCTTCTCTTCTCTTCTCTTCTCTTCTCTTCTCTTCTCTTCTCTTCTCTTCTCTTCTCTTCTCTTCTCTTCTCTTCTCTTCTCTTCTCTTCTCTTCTCTTCTCTTCTCTTCTCTTCTCTTCTCTTCTCTTCTCTTCTCTTCTCTTCTCTTCTCTTCTCTTCTCTTCTCTTCTCTTCTCTTCTCTTCTCTTCTCTTCTCTTCTCTTCTCTTCTCTTCTCTTCTCTTCTCTTCTCTTCTCTTCTCTTCTCTTCTCTTCTCTTCTCTTCTCTTCTCTTCTCTTCTCTTCTCTTCTCTTCTCTTCTCTTCTCTTCTCTTCTCTTCTCTTCTCTTCTCTTCTCTTCTCTTCTCTTCTCTTCTCTTCTCTTCTCTTCTCTTCTCTTCTCTTCTCTTCTCTTCTCTTCTCTTCTCTTCTCTTCTCTTCTCTTCTCTTCTCTTCTCTTCTCTTCTCTTCTCTTCTCTTCTCTTCTCTTCTCTTCTCTTCTCTTCTCTTCTCTTCTCTTCTCTTCTCTTCTCTTCTCTTCTCTTCTCTTCTCTTCTCTTCTCTTCTCTTCTCTTCTCTTCTCTTCTCTTTTTCCTTCTCCTCCATTCTAAATTGGCTGATCCCTCACATGCTATATTGAGGCAAAAAAAAATAGAGGTGTAGGACGGAGAACCAGCATAAGCTGAACTAAGGTAAAAGAAAAGGTTATGCATTTTGTTATTTTATATTCAAGCAATGTAAAAGGTTCTGGAATCAAAAGAATATAAAAAGAAGGGGGGTGGGGGGAGGAAAACATTTATACCATTTTTTACAACTGTTTTTGCTTTATGTGGGATAATTTTAACCATATGGAAAAGCAGTTAAAATGAAATTGTAGATTCAGATATTTTGTAAAATCAGGATACAGGTGGTAGCTTGCTTTCATTAAACACCTCAGGAGTCATGTAAGAACGTATCACAAGTGTCTCCAGTTGTGAGGGAGACACTTTCAAATACCTATCGCTGCAAGCTTGCTTGAAAGTGAGTTGTTCTCCAGCGCTCCTGCTTGTGCTGTTCCTCATGGTCAAGATATCTAAATCTATTCTGAGCTTAAGAGGAAGCACAACAATAACTTGATAAATTGGTAGGTAGGGAGCTTACCTGGAAAACTGGAAATTTACATCTCAGTCCCTTCTTTAAAGAATGCTAAAGTATATTATGAGACCGGATAAAATCCTGATACTGATTCAAACATTGTTATTCAAATTCCTAATAAAACTTTGGTTATCAGCAAGCCAGTCAGTTTTCTGCTATGTATTCATAACCTTATTCAATCTTAAAATGTTTAAACAGATATAAACAATGATGCAGTGTGGGAGGTCCAACCATGGTTGCTGCTGCCTCACGCTCCAGCTCCACCTCCTCTGTAGGAGGCTCCTCATTAGAGGAGGACTCAAGGGATGGAACCAGGGTCTAAGATCCACCCCTTGTTCCAGAGGAGGGGCGTGTCCAGAGCCTTGGGCTGACCCCTTCTTCCAGAGGGTTCTGTTATGTTCGACGTTTCATTGGTTCTGAGCTGTTGTCCCCCTCCCTCAAATGTTTTTATTGGACCCCTGACCACTGTACCTTCCCCTTGCCCTTTACCCCATTGGCTGTTATCCCCCCTTAAAACCAGCTGCACGGGGACCTTTCCCCGGTTGTTCTCCCCGGTGTTCTCCCTCCCGGATCTCCTCGCCCTTCCCCCAATAAAGGAGAGTTCGGGGGAACCCCCTCCCGCAACCCTTTGCCTCTTTCGCCTTATTTCATCGGCACCTCGTCTGTCCCTCGCTGTGGGCAGCCCCACCTCTGCGTGATCCAGCCACGCCAGGCTCCGGAGCGGCACGGAAAAGCCGCCGAGCCGCTGAGCATTCGGGGGCTGACGCCTCGGTCGAGGACGGCCAGGAAAGCCAGGCGTAGACAACAATGCAGAGACCAGAGCTACTGAATAAAGGTGCAGATATGATTACTGATACCCTGGATTTACTGAAAGTGGAAATTTTCCAAAGTGTCTACATCAAAATAAAAGCTCTCACAAAGAAAAATGTGATTTACAATTCAAACATCTAAATTTCTAATAGCAATGATCCTTACAAATCTGATACTGACATTTAAAATGAAATTGATTGATAACATCTTTTATTTGCAATCTGCTTTTATGATCATCCCTACCTGATTTGCCTTAACATTTTGATGGAAACATTTAACAGTACTTAGGAAGCCTCAGACTTTGTTTGTTGCTTATCATTTGTTCATTGCCACACTTTTCCTAAGGCTACCACCCTGGGCTACAGCAATCCTATGGCAGCTCCAAGTTCACTTTAGTACGAAGTCAGAGAGTTAATTATCATTCACTATAGTTTGTGAGTAATAGATAGGATAGTCTTAGTCTCTTATTTGGGTTGCAACATACTCCAGCATCTACCTCTTGGCTCCTATTGAAAAGAACAGATTTAAGATCTTAATCTGACCCTCAGGAAAGATTGAAGTCAGCCTTTCTCTACTATCCTAGTTATTAGCATGCAATTTCTTAAAGCACTGCAAATCTAAGTAAATCTTCTCAAACAAGTTAACTTATTTTGCTGATACACAAGAATATAACAGCAAACTTATATAATACCACCTCCCACCATATTAGCAATCATATTGTATGTGATGACACACGTTCCTGCAAGAATCATCAGCATGGGCTTACTCTAGGTGAGGGAAGGAGAGTCCACTGTGTGTGCACAGAAATTTCACATTGCCATAAACCATTCCAGGCTGGGGAAACAATACCCACCACACTCATTAACAGAGGCTCAGAGTGAGATTTGCCCCACCTTTGGGCTAATTGGGCATACTTTATTGAGCCCCAATTTTTCAGTTCCATCTGTTTTTCAGAACTGCCATTTCATCTAGCAACCAATCCCATTAGATATTTTTAAACTGTGAGAGGAGTTAGCTGGAGTTCTTAACAAATTGTTCCTGTCATCTAACATCAAGTTTCCCATTATCATTGACAGCAGGAACAACCCATGGCCAATAAACATTTGCACTTCCAGCTGAGAGAGAAAGCTCCCCCTAAAATCTTCGTTTAAGCTAAAATACACATTTTGTTCAGCTGAACTACACCGGCTGAGGATACACCCATCCCTCATGGAAAATGTAGAGAAAAACTATATTTTTTGGTCCTAGAATAGTGACTGAAGCAAATTTTACCAGAAAAAAATTAGCTTAGGATTCTCTGTATACATTAAAAATTGGAGACCATAAATTACTATGGGTTGAAAGAAAAATATTCCAGCATGTTATCAAAATACCCACTTTGACCAATATTCTGTAAAAATACTTTCATATTTCTTCAAAGCTTTGCTCCAAACTTTTATAGGGACATTCAAAAAACCCTAGTTCATCATTGGCAGGATGGCTGGCTAGCCTGACCCTCTGCTAGTAAAACATAAAGCCATGCAGAGTACAGCAAACAGACTCCCTGGTGGTGCTTGAGAAATCTGCTCAGGAATTGTCTGTGGACATCCAAGTCAACATCAGTCCCTGATGTGCTGGATAGCATTCCTGCAGGACAGAGCACATCTTCTAGGGCCCAGCAACATCCTCAGGCGCTGTTTATTCATACAGACCTAGATGTTGAGTCCAAAAATATTGCTGAGCCCTTTGAAAACTTTTCCTGAATTGGCGTAAAAATACTCTCTAATGGTGCCAGCAAGTTTAGCAGTCACTGAAAACCTTTAGTTTTACTTCCATATCTCTTATGTTGTGGAGTTTTTCTTTTTGTTTTGAGTTTTTTTCGTTAATGAGCCTGAATTTTGAAAGAGTCCAAATTTTTCTGAAGATGTTCAAATACAAGGGGACTTTAAGTGTGGCTGAACAGAGTGCAAAATAGAAATTATTCTATAGCATAACATAAGTGTGGAATTTTTTTGGCTGTATGTACCACAATGTTTGTCTAGCATACCATCTTATAGCCTAAGATCTTTAAAAAAAATTCTTTTCCCCATTTTCTGCTATAGTGTTAAGGACTAAACAATATAAATATTACTTTTTGGCACATTCAAAATAGGCTTATATTATTTTCTATCTATATATTTTTTTATTTTTTCCCCTATAACTGATATCTTTATTTAATACAATACTTCAAGAAATCAGTGAAAATTTGTCCTGAAGACATCATGAAAAATTAAAAGAAAAGACATGTCTACAAAAAAGGTGATGTCTACTAATTAGTATGCAGTTTTCATTTATGGAGCATTATCTTTTCAAAGATAAATACTAGCTCCAATTCTAACCAAATCAGCAATTTGTAATGGTTCAGAATTTTTCTCTTCATAGCTCCAGGAAAAAGAAAGAGGAAAGGTGTCTTCAATTTTGCTTTGGAAGTGGCCAAAGCTCATCTAAATTAATAGCTTAATGTGAAGCAGTGGTACCCAGATGCTCACGGTTAAGGATCCATGGAGTCTTCTGTTTAGCGAATCAGAGATCACATTTCATGACACTGCCCACATAACACAATTGTCTGATCCCTTCTTACACAAAAAAACCTGCTCACATTTATAGGTTTGGGTAATTACAAAAATAGAACTAGCTTGCATGGCTTGAATATCCCTTCAAATTTGAAGGGACAGAGAAGAAAAGAACCTGACAATGGGCAAGGAACCCACAGGAAGTGCCATGGCAAGATAATGCCACAGGTTACAGCTGCATCCACAGCAAGGCCAATCTTCCAAATTGTTCCGCTAGCCAGTAATCAGACATTGCCTAAGTCACTGGCAAACGCCTTTTCTGTCTGTCGTACAGTGTTTCCAAGCAAAATGAGTTCGTTTTGGTCAGCCACCTGCTGCAAGCCAGCTGAGATCTGTCTGAGGGATTAAAACTCCCTCCTTGGAAGCCTGTGTTCAACCACCACCCTGCTTTGTCCCATGTCCTCCGTGCTCTGATCCTTGACTGACTCTTTTGTATTCCTCCTGCAGTCAACAGGCAATACCCTTATCAATGGGCCTAATATTGATGGTGTAAAAGCAGGGTGTAATCATACATACTCATGCCTCTTTTGCTTGAAGAAAATGTATGTAGGACAGACCATGAGAGATGGAGTGATAAAAGTGCATCAGGAAATCCAGTAACCAGGAAAAGCCATACAGTCATTGCTGTTGGAAGCTCATTTCTATCACTGCAGACAGTTTGTTCTTGCCTTGATCTCTTGAAACTGTGGGGTCAATGAAAGTCTTGCTGTGACTAAGATGATCCGTCTTTGCTTCTATGAGTAGCAGTTAATGAAAAAGTAAGATAGCAATCTATACAAGAGTTGAGGAATATTACTCATTATGATTAACCATTGTTTCTTTGTCAGGCTTCCATCTCTACTAAATGTTGCCAGCAGATATGAAGGGGAGCATTGAGGTCAAAATCAGATGATATCTGAGTTCTGATTGAACAAAACGAATGCTTTTCATTTTCCTAGCATTGCGGAGAACAAAATCTGTGAAGACACAGAAAAAAGAAGCAGCTCAGAATGCAGCAATCAGGCTCACTTCTAAATGCATAATGTGGAAGATGTTGAGGTGAATACCCAAAAGGAAACTTGAATAAGCTAGTTCTGGCATTTAGATATTTACTGATTCTAAACTGTCTTTGTGAAAACTGCAATTTAGAAAGCATAGAAGCTTAATTCAGTATTCCTTGGAATACAAAAGTAGAGAAGCATGGTAACATTTGACTGATTTATTCAGCTCCTTTCTTCAAGAACGCTGTATTTTATTCTCTTGAGAAGCCTTGTATCTTTCAGAAAACCAGACTGTGGATATAACCAGGTATTGCCAATGAACCATCACCTTACAGTTGGAAACTAATTTGATGAGCTGATTCCTGGTGACACAGCTTTTAAAAATACTGGTAATGTAAATGGATAATCTATAGGCTTGTCAATAGTTTTGGAAAGCTTATTTGTCATCATCCCAAAGTTTAGAAGCGGGCCAGATTAAGTTATCTCATCAGTGAATGCCATTTTGGAGCAAATAACGCCAGCTTGCTGGGGCTAAGACCAAAGAAGTTAATACTGTACACATTGGGATGGGGGGAAGGATCAAAATACCCCCAGACCCACATCTGGATCCAGACCCAGATCCAGTTTATAATAGTTTTAAAAGTCAGCAGCATTCACTTTCAATAGTTTTTTTCAAAAACATTTGGATATTTGCAATTAATAGATCACAGTTTCTTGGAGCTACCAAAGCCTACAACAGAGAACATAACTTATTACATTCATTTTATGAGATTCAGATCTTGCTTTATATTTGTGGTATTTTGCCATCAGTGAAAAAAAGCAATTGGAATTTTTTTCTAATGGTCCTGACCTTGCCTTGACCTATGCCGGGGTAAAGTGAAATGAAGATCTCTGTTCTTAAACGTTGTTTAGAAGAAGGTATTTCCAAATGCAGATTCAATTGCTGTGTCGCCCTTTCATGGCAGTTAAATGATACTGTAAGAATTAAATACAAATGATGCTCTTTGTCCTTGAGATGTGACAGCTCCTTCAACTTAAGGTAACTTTATGGCTGCTCTAATGTGTACTTGAAGATATATTTGATTTAAATTACTTTAGAATAATGGGTCAGAAAGAGCACTTAAATGCCTTCCTCACTCAGCTGTCTCAGCTAGTTAATCGCAGCCAAGATTCCTGCAAGGACTGATGCCTCACTTAAAAAGCAGAAAGATGCTTCTGCAAAGGGTCTAGTGTGAATTACAAGCCTCAACTATCATCCAATCCAGTAAAAACCTTCTCCATGTTCAAAGATGTTTGGATCAAACTGTTTGTTTTCCCAGTTTTTCTGTCCTATCAATCCTTGCTCATGTGATGAAAAAGTATATGCCGTCACAAAATTCTATGACACCTTTTTCCTCTGAAATTTAGAGCCCTTTTCCTAGAACTTACACTGGACAGCAACCTTTCTTTGAAGACAGGAATGCTTTGCTTTGAACACATCCTAGTGGGTTTTCTGTTTGGTTTGAATTCTGTTGGTTCCATCTGGGTTTTTCTGGTTTGTTTTTCTTTCTTTTTTTTTCTTTTTTCTTTTTTTTTTTTTTTTCCAAGATAAAATCTGTAGGAATATAAGTTGAATGGGAACTAATGAGCAATGCAGTGACTCTTCTTATATTCCTTCCAGTCAAATGTCAGTCATGGTATTTGAGTACAATGCGTGTGTATGTGCACCATTTCCACTGGATTCCATGGGTACCTTTTTATACCCTCAGTTATTATGCTCTTCTGATGGTCATGCTTTTTCCAGAGCTAAAGTAAACTTAAGACTAAGTAAGCACTTCATTTTTGCAGTCAAAGAGACCTGAGTATGAAGTTATGACTAGCTTATTCACACTACTTTTCAATGGATACACATATTCACATTTTTAAATGAAAAAGAATAGATGAATAGTCACCTTCAGCTCCAGACAAGCTTGTCTCTGGAGCTTCTTATATAATTTATACTCAAAGGTACTTTGTACCCCTTGAAGAATTAAGAAGCCTCCAAGTGCAGTTAAATGGAGTCAGTGAAACTCTGCCCTTCTGCTGGATGTCTCCCTCACCTCCTTTCACATTAAATGCTTAATATCCTTTTACCCTATCTCTACTTTCTGCATTTTTCTTGCCATGTATTCCTATTTCTTCATTCTCCTAATGTTTCTACATTAATGTTCTTCTTTACTCAATCCTCCTGAAAATAAGCAGTGACTTGTTCCCTTTCCTTATTTCCTTCAGAATTATTATTCTAATGACAGTGAATTTGGAAATTATTCAGACACTGAAAACTATGTGATTTTATATTGATGAATAATTTCAAATATGGGTAAGAAGAAAGATAAATCCTGGAAGAGTTTCACCTTTGACAAATGCTATTTCAGGTAAGGAAGATGTAACACGGACCAACCAAAGCATATTCCCAAGAAAGTGAAAATGTCACAACTGGGTGGAAAATGGAAACCCTGTCCTTTGGGAAATTTTACTGTTTAATATTTGTTTTCCAACTAGCATATATCTCCTTGTTGGCAGCCAAAGGCAAGACCATTCATTTAATATATTTGTAAAGCTGGTGGGGCAAGGTTACTGAGGACAGGTGATTACTTAATGCTCCCAAGGAAAAGAAGTATTTGGAGAACCGCAATGCACTGATCCTAAATGCTCCAAACCCTTCCCTGGGGCTACAACACTTAGGGTAGTAAACAAACACAGCTTCATTTTGCACAGAATGCATACATCTTTTTGTCCAGGTGACAAGAGAGAAAGGCACAAAACACGATGCTCCTGCAGGAATTAGTAGTGGTCTCTAAGATGCAAAGGAGGTCCAAGATTCCTTCTATACCCAACAGTTGCAGTAAAAATAGGAACAATGACCCTTTACGATGCTCTGGCCCTTATTGCTTCTACTTTACATTGTATGTCAGAACTAACGGTCTCTCTCCTACTCTTTTGGGAAGACCAAAAGTTCAGCCTTTTCTCTGGGATTCCAGCCCACATGAATAAAACAGAACTTATTCAAGAGCTTGTCCACATACCTAATGTTAGTTTTCATGTACAGAAACATCAGAACTGGGACCCAAGACTGAAAAAGAAAACCTTACAGCACTGAAAGCTTTTAATTATCTATGTAAGTATCAAAGACCCAGGTTTATTACTGGACGTATGAATGACTAGATAGCTTATGAAAATTTAATTTTGTATTTGTGTGAATATAATTGATTGGACATGCTTGTTTTCGGATCACACAATGCTGAGGGACCAATGCTAATCTCAAATGAATAATTTTCAGTGTGACAAATCTTTACTATCTTGTTGCTGTCATTACAAAAATCAGTTGCAAGAGAACCGTTCCCTTATCACCTGACATTCCCTGTTCTCTGTTTGAAAAATGTGCCAGGAGTTACTTCTATGGATGTAATATACCCATTTAACTTTCTGTAAAATGCAACCAATTGAAAAAATATACCTATAATTGAAATAAATTATTTTAAACCAAGTGTCTATTTGATGAATGTAGTCACTTCTCTGCTTCTGTATCTATTTCTTTTCGAAGACAACATTGAAAGAACCCCTAACTTTTTCAGTTTATATAAGTTTGACTATTTTTTTCCACTCAAGTCACAAAGTGGTTCATCGTGGAAACCTCAAGAAAACTTTAGAGCTCTTTAAAAGGTGTGGTATTCCTAGAAACCAGTGCTCCAAAAATGATACTGGAGCTGAGGACACCCAGAACAAAACTTTCCATGAAACATTGCAGACAGCCACCATAGCCACGTTGGACAAGTAATTTCTAAAGGACAAAGAGGAAGAGGAGTTTATAGGAATATTTAGAAGAAATGCAGTAAGAATCATGGAGTAGAAGGATGAAAACTTCATTAAAATTAATATTCTAACAATGTGGTTCAGCAGAACTGAGATGAAGAAAATATATTTTCCCTAACATAACAGCTGGCCTACCTGCTAGCCCTATTTTTTTATGTCACTCTTACTACTTAAGATGTCAACCACTTTGAAAGGTTGATGAAAATGACAGGGGTGAGAGACAAATGACACATGGCTTGGCAAGTCAGTGTGCAAGTCTAAAAGCTAAAATGTGTAGGACAGACTAGTGGAGAAAAAAAGGGTGAACACAACACAAAAAGAATGAAAAAGTAATAAATTTATTTGTCCAAGAAATTACAGTTAAAAATTGTAACTTCGGAGAAAAAGAAGAATTAGATTTTTAAAGCGCAGCTTATTATCTACTTTCTGTTAACTGCCTTTTCAAGACACTAGCTCATGTTCTGAAGTTGCTCTCCAAAAAAAATATAGAGAAATTTACTTTTAAAAACGTAAAGCTAAGATTCACTCATTCTGTTTATTCCAGAAAATAGAGTTTAAGAAAATCAGAGTTGGCAGAAGGGATGGGCAAAAGTCCAGTATAAGAAGGTGGAGATGCAAGAAAAAAATTTTATTAATAATGCTAATGAATTCCAGCATTGCCATTCTCGAGCTGGGTTGTTTATGTCTTAGGGGCTTTTTTGGTTGGTTTTTTGGTTGGATGGTCAACTGCGGTATTTTGGGGGCATTTCTTGTTTCTGTTTTTGTGGGGTGAAGCTAACCTAGGGGTCATAGGTAAAGAATTTTTTTCCTTTTCCTGCATTAAAGACTGCTTGAAATGGAGCAGATAAAAGATACAAAGGACATTGCAAATAACAGTAATTGAAAGCAGACCAGAGTTTTACATAGGGCTAGAGAGCTAAGAGCTTTCTGAGATAGCAGGTTGCAGAAAGGACATGGAAATTACGCTTCAGCTACAGACCAAGAGCAACTATAAAGTCCAACAAGGGCAATGCTGGATTCTGCACTAGGTACGGGGCAACCCTGGGTGTACATATACACTGGGGAATGAAATGCTGGAAAGCAGTGCTGTGGAAAGGGACCTGGGGGTCCTGGTTGATGGCAAGGTGAACATGAGCCAGCAGTGCCCTGGCAGCCAGTAGGGCTAACTGTGTCCTGGGGGGCATCAGGCACAGCATCGCCAGCCAGGCAAGGGAGGGGATTGTCCTGCTCTGCTCTGCACTGGGACAGCCTCACCTTGAGTGCTGGGGGCAGCTTTGGGTGCCACAATACAAAAAAACATTGAGCTATTGGAGATCATGGAAAGGTGGGCCATGAGGATGGTGAAGGACCTTGAAGGAAAGCTGTATGAGGAGTGGCCAAAGTAATTTGTTCTGTTCAGCCTGGAGAAGAGGAGACTGAAGGGAAACCTCATTGAAGTCTACAACTTTCTCGTGAGGGTTAGGGGAGGGGCAGGCACTGACCTCTTCTCTGGTGACAATTTACAGGACCTGAGGGAATGGCCTGAAGTTGTGTCAGGAGAGGTTTAGGTTGGATATTAGAATAAGGTTCTTCACCCAGAGGGTGGTTGGGTGCTGGAACGGGCTCCCCAGGGAAGTGGTCACATCACCAGCCTGACAGAGTTCAAGAAGATTTTGGACAATTTTCTTGGACATCTGGTGTAACTCTTGGGGATGGTGCTTGCAGGGCCAGGATTTGGACTTTGGTAATCCTTGTGGGTTCCTTCCAACTTGGACTATTTTGTGATTCTGAGTGCTGTGCTGGGTCAATTGAAAATAGCAGAAAGAGTCCATCCTTTTGGAGTTCTGATGAACTTTATTTTTCAAACTTTCAAGAGCTGTTTATCTTTAATTTGTTGTTCTGTCATCCTTTTTTCTGGTGTTGCATCCTCTTTGTAATATGAGCTAAGCTATCTACTGTCTACAAGTAAAATAAAATAAAATAAAATAGAATTACATAAATGTGGTTTTATTTGCAGCAAGATTGAAATCTTCAAATCAGCTAGTTCAATGACAGGGGTATATTTCCCTGGAAGACCTAAAGGGATATATTTTACTTCCTACTTTGTATGCTACTTTCTGATCACTGGAGACCAATTGGACACTGAATTACTTTGGATCAAATAAAATATTTCATCTTTGACCTCCATACAAGCTAAAAAAATACTGTACAAAGTACAGTGGCACCAGAGGGTTAGGATCTAGCTGGGAGATAAAGGACAAATTTACTATTTTCCTAATTTTCACAGTATGGCACAAAAGCACAAAGGAGCAAATATCTTCATGGAGAGTTCACTAGAGTCCTTGGTAAGACTTCTCCTCCAGAAACTAGAAGCAGATGTGTTCACCCCATGATACTCTGAAAGCATAATTGCTCTGAAAGATTCTCTGATATCAGAAAGGCTCCATATAAAATGTATCATTGATGACCTGTAACCACAGAGCAGAAAAAGTAGTTTGCCTAGGGATAAAGAATAAAATTCATGAAGACACCCAAGTGATTTAGAAGCCCAAGTTGGGCCCAAGTTCCAAAACTGAAGGATGTTTGTAAGCTCAAATCTTCAGGGGAACATAGGGCTTAATACAGGTTGCAGTAAACTCCGTGGTGCCACAACTAGATTGCTACCAGCACCTGAGCTACTCAGTTTAAAGTTGGCTCATCTGGGATTACAAGTCTACCCTAAGGGTTATGGAGTCAATTGCCTAATTAATTTGTGAAGATGGGACTTGGGTCTCTTAGCTGGCTTAGACCCTATGGAAATGTATTGGGCATGACTCAGCCTTTCCAGGCCCAAAGAGTCTTTAACTAGCATTGCCATCAGAGGGAAATGGAATTATCAGAAGAAAACCAGCAAAACAGAGATGTGAGAGTCGTCAACACAATGAAGACAAAGAGAGTTTTTTTTTATGTAGCAACTTCTGTACAATGCTTAATTTTTAATAAAATTTTAATAAAACAAGATTGATTTCATCACGTATTTATCTACAGATGGACTCGATGATCTTAAAGGTCTTTTCCAAGCTAAATATTTCTATGTTTTTATGACTCTATCTATAAATGCAGTGATTATACGTGGTGTTTATATATGCCTAGATACATTATATGTGTCTACATACATTATTGATACTGCCAAGTATGACATGACAAACCAATTGGTTAACCAAGCATAAATCCAATGCTCCTGTGCCAGGAACCAATACTTATAATGATTAATGGATTTAATAAATACCATAGATACAGTAATCTCCCTTCAGAATATTCCCAGTTACCCTAGATAATTAATTGTTCATTCATCACATTTTGCTGCATATTTTGTCAAGTAAAAGAATGTTTCAAAATATTACTATACTATCAAAAGGTATCGGTTCTAGTACAGTAACGTCATATTGTTCAGCCTTGTCAACAAAGGGATCGGACCAGAGAAATGCAGTTGCTAATCTGCAATCTGCAAAGAAGCAACATCATGAGAAAAAAATTAGAAACCAGAGAGTATATTGTGGTTGTCATATTCTGAATACATAGGATTTTTCAGAACAAGAATACCTATAGTTTGCTCCATTTATAACCTGTAGCAATCAAATGTGAGGATCATGTTAAAAATGTTTCCATTTAATTTATGGTGCATACTATATCCTGAAGTTACCTCATCTAATCTATGAAAGCCTCCCTTCAGCTTAATGATAAGAGTTTTCTATGATGGCAAAGCAAAGAACCACTCAAGAAAGTCAACTCTCTTGTTTTGGAATTCCTTGCCAAGCTTTAGCAAAACACCAGTTCTGAGTGATACTCAGACCTATTTTTCTAATTTGTTATACCACTTGCCCAACAATTTTTTGTTCTCAGCTGCTCTGTCCTATAGACTGTGAAGTTCTAGACTATGAAGTTCTTCTAGACATATAGACTATGAAGTTCTTTCACAACATTCAGTGCAAAATATTTTGGTTTACTGCTTGTATACTTATAGAGTAAATATTTTCTAGAATTGAAATACCTTTCTGATCTTTAATGCGGCACTGGCTTTATGCATGAGGGACATAATCATGTATTATTTGGAAGGGACACTTCACCACACTCTGCAGTAATGAGTTCTGGTTTGCTTTTACCAAAGTAGGCACATATCTTTTAATTCTTGCATTTCAGTTTGATATCATTGAGACCAAAATGTATTTGCCTGGGCTCATGTAAGGTGAAGGGTCCCTTCAGTACTCACATTATTACTTTTGTCACTTTCTTCTTTCTAATCTGTCTTGCAAGGATCTCATATATTAATTTTTCTTTCAGTTAAAATGGCACAGGTCTGATAGTGCCCTCATTACCCAAACTGTTATTTCTCCCTCTGGCCTCACAAACTGCAATAAATGATGTTTCTTTTGGGGGAGTTCAGCAATGACATTCTGAGTAATGCTTTAAACAATGGGTCTCAAATTGGATTTAATTTACATTTAGTAAGACATGTATGGTATGGCAAATTAATTATTACTGACTGTTGAACATGAGTTTTGAGAATTAATAGTTAAGGAATGAATAGTATGTTTATTATATTGAGGGCTGCAGAACATCAATTATATTTCTTTCCAGTAATTAAGTGGTATATTGGTTTGACATAAGTTAATTATTTAGTCAGGTTTAAAAGAATAATTATCTGATCTCTGTAAACAAGCTCTGTTAATTAAAACAAATAGATTGAAAGCTTCACACAAAAAAATTAATGGCTTTTTATTTTTTAACTACCTTTTCTTTACTTAATGTTTTACTACCAGAAATATTGAATTTCATGACTTTTGCAAAGGGACTCCAAATTACACCACGTCAAAATACATTTGTAGCCATAAATTGGTACTCAATCCACTTTCAAAGAGGGATAAATCAAGTGTCATATTTTCAAGATACAGCTCTTTGCAGGATGTAGGGGTTTTTCTTTTTTTTATCTTTGGACTGAAATGAATCTGAAATAAACTAATAAATAAAAAGTTTCATTTGTGTATGAATGTTTTTAAGTATACACTTCAGAGAAAGTTTGATTCCAGAGTTCTGGTTTCAAATTTCAAATGATGCACTGAAACATATCATACTGGTTTGGTAATTTTGTTTGTGGATTCTTTTTAATAGTCTGACATTACAGTTCAATTTTTCATAGATTTAAAATAGGAACCTGACTGGCCTTTATATCATTTCACTTTTACATGACAAGTCTTACAAAAATATACTGAAATATTTCACATAGATATTTAATGAGCATTTCAAAAAGTTTTAAATACTGGCAGTACAATGGACCTGATTCGTCATCTTTCTCCTTCTGCATTCATTGGCCTTTGCAAAGTGAGGATAAGCAAATGTAAAATATGGCAAAGCATTTTGTTAATTTTTACCTGACTACTCATAGGAGTGAGTGCTTAAAGAGGAACAAAAAATTACCCCAGTCACTACAAAATAAATCTGCTTTCTCCTACTGCCCAGTCCTGGTTACAAGGTTGACCACATGCACTGATGTGTAATTTTAATTCTTGTAGTTCTGACAGGAAGATTTCCAAAGTTTAATACTGTTTATATTCTTGAACTGATACATGTGTATGGTATTAAATTGACCTTTCTGTTATTTTTCCATTTTGACTGGGTAGCCAGTCCACTTTTTCTTCTATAAACTACTATAATAAGGCTATAAACAATGCAGGAGTCAAGTGACCACCCAATCAAAGTATAAAATATTGAAAAGGTCAAAAGAGTGCAGCTCACTACTAAGATTCATTGAATATAAATTAGACATTAAACTCCTGATATCTCATTCTCTTGACTGAGTAGTAATGAGAATGGAAAATGGCAGAAAATTAATCCCTTCTCATTAAAAAGCTTGTAATGAGAATGTGGAACTTAGTAGTAATGTAACCTGTTCTCATTACAGTCTTCAGGAAGGGTCTTTGTGGTCTTCGTCAGATGTCATAGCAGTGATCTATTTCTCCTTAATACAATACTACAGTGAAGGTGCTTACATTACATACTACTCTGCATAGGTTTTCTGCTCTGCACAATTGTCCTAAAGTGACATAACCTTTTTCATTCACTGACACTGGAATTTCTGCTGTACCTACATTTTATATTATATTTATATTAATGTAAACATACGTCTGCGTCAGATTTATTTTCAGTGCTGCCTAAACCCGATCGATGTCCACATCCTATTGAATTTCAGTGTAACTTGCAGACTGAGTTTCCTTACATCATTTTGCAAATTCCAGCTTGAGAGAAAATTAATAACCCAGAAATTATCCAAACAAATATGTGTACACATCAGCTAGTGATTGCAGATTATCAATGGGATAAATACCAGAAATGTGCTTACATACCTACAGACAAACAAATTTCTGACAGAAAAGGACCTGTGTATATCTATTTTCCACATTAAATTCCTCTGTGCCCACAACATATAATTTATCACAGTGAATTTTACTGTGTTTTTGACTTTTAAGTGCTTCCAGACTTTTTCCTAACAGTATTTAGACAGTGAGACCAGGAAAAGTAAAACCAGACAAAATAATGCAACAGAACAAAATTTTATTTTGATTTCCATGAAAAGGTATATATATAAAATAACTTATTTTGATAGAAATATATAAGTTAATGTTCATTTTTGTTCTCAGTAACTGAACACAAGTCAAGGGAAAAAGAGCACATTTATTTTTGATACTGAAAAATGCATGTCAGAGCAGTTTGGTTATGAAATATGAAGAGGAAAAAATGTACCACAGTATTCAATTAGGTTACCAGAATGACCTGTTTCCTGCTCCATGGAAGTGATGGGATGCATTTGTTCTGGTAGGGAGAGCAATCCCTACACACTGGCTCTGCATAAGAGTGTCTCCTGGCAGATGGTCCCAAATCTCACATCCTCTGTCCTGGGACTCATGTACCAAGTGTAGTTATTTAGCCAGAGAGGCTGCTCTATTGTGAATTTTACATGACTACATTGGGAATAAAACCAACCACAGTGCTCTTCTGCAACCTAGTAATTCCCTGATGCCACGAGAAGAGGTTGTCATAAAATGTGGAAAGTCCTAACGAATTAGAGAGAGAAGGTCTTCTGTAGGAGAAGAAATTCCCCACCCACTCATCTGCATACAGACACACTTGCAAATTCACACATATTATTCTAGGTCTATAAAAACCCACACGCCAGCCAGAGACAGCCAAACTGAAGGTCTTTCCACCCAAACTCCAGCCCACTTTGTGCGGTGGGAAATGATGGCAAGCAAACCTATGGCTGCTCCAAATACCCTTGACAGCTGCAGGCTGCGGAACTACCCACAGGCAACCCAGGAAAAGCAGCTGCAACAGCACAGCAACCTGGCCTGTCTGAATTATGCTGGCAGCAGCTCTGGTTCTTAAAACACTCTACAACCTGGAAAGGAGAAAAGGACTAATCTCACCTCTTCCACCTGATCTGTCTGTACAAGTGTGTGAAATGACTTCAGCTATCAACCTACGTGTATTCTCCTGAAGTGGTTGGTGAGTGTGTACAATTATACACATGCTCGTGTAGACACACACATTCTTATGTGTTCTTTCCAGCATTTCCAAGTGGATCTGTTTATCTCTGAAAATAGTAATGAAAACGCTCATGTTCTATCTGCCATTTTTTTGCAAAATTGTTGTTAACTTCTACAAGCAATCTGCTCTGCCTAATTTTTAATGCTATTAATTTATTGAAATTTTGTGTCAATTTATTTTGCAAAATATTTTAAGATATGCCAGTTAATTTCATGTCAGTATCTATGAAAAAAATAACTTTGAGTTAATTTAAGTGTTATCTAGGATGAAAGAATTGCACTGCAGATCCAAAGAGGACCAGGTACACTGCAGATTTCTGTTCACACCAAGGGACTCTGGAAGGAATACTGTCTCAATGAAGCCAAATTCTCTACAGTGTCCTTGTGCAGCCTACAGGGACACACAGCTTAGAGCAGATCAATATCACTACCAAACCACCAACCTGGTAGAATCAGCAAATCTACCAGAACTTAAGACCAACACCATAGATACATTAGTGCCTGTAAAATTCCTAAGACTTTGCTGAAAAGACTCTCTTACTTGCAGCAATTTTTTATCACTAACCAAAAACTCACTAGCACAAAGATATGTGCTCTTTAGCTATTTATCATTGTATTATCCCAAAAAACCTTCACAGGTTTTGTTAAATGTCTATGGAATACTTTCCAAATACAAAATGTTATTCAATTTTTTTCTTTTGATTTCCTGAGAATTAAACTGCAGATTTCACAGCATCCTCCATCATGGGCCCATGTGATTTCTCAGCTTGTCTCTAAATACTCTCTTTCCAATATAAATTTTGAAATAATTCTTATTTTATTCTGGTTTTCTGTACGTAGAGTCTCTGAGAATCCATCTATAAAACCAAGTTTTTCCATGTCATTTAATATCAAGAGCTGCTTGCCTGAAGTGACTGCTTTCCAGACATGGACATCTGTGCATCAAGGCCTTGGTGGATGGGAGGCCACTGTTTCACTGTTTGATTTCCACTCCCATAATCATCATTCACAAGTGCTAGCCCTCCTCATTGCATCTTCTGTATTTGTAGTATCATATTCTTGCTTCATGAGGCATCTAATTTTCTGCTTTCTTCTGAATGACCCTATTCTTGAGAATTCAAGGTGTCAAAATTTGCATGGACAATGGGAGCCGTTAAAGATTTTCCTACTCTGTGAAAGTTTAGCATTACAGTTGTGCCCTTCACCCATTAACTCACTTGTGCAAAATCGATTAAACATCCTTCTCTGGACTCACGTGGCCAGCAGCTCCAAAAATTTTATTGCTGTTTGAAAAGTACAGATCCATAATTCAACTCTCTTTGCAACCATAGTTCCTGACCCAACTGCTTGAAATACTGACAGTGGTCAATAGAACTGCTTTACTTTTGAGTGATTGCAAAGTTTTAGAGCCTCCCTCCTGAATCACAAATGGACTATTTTTAGTATTAGTATGGGAGAAGTATTTTTAAGCACATTTACAAATCCAAAATTTGTAAATAAATTAATAATTAATTATAATTAATAATAAAATATAAAAGAAGTGCAAAATCCAGTTAAAATCTATTAAATGGGAACAACTTCTGTGCAACTGTTTGTAGAGATAGAATATATTTAAGACATAATGTGCTACGAGATGCCCTAATGGCTAATTTCATTGAGGGTGACTCAAAGAACAGAGTGATGAAAAAATTGTTCCAGCTACTTGCATTAGTTCTCCTTGGGAAGAGAAAAAAGAAAAGTTGGTAGACTGAAAAATATTTGTCACGAATCACTTGTACTTATCCTGACTCTGACCATTGCATATTTCCATCCTTCCTCACCAAGGCATGCTTACCTAAGCAGACCGACCCAAGTAGAATTTAAGCAGGATTTATTCATGTGCTTAATGGTACATAAAGAGTTAAAAACCACCTATGTGAACACTAGCAATTTTAAGCAAGAAAGTTGTCTTGGTTTGGAAGACAGGCGTTTGCTAAGGCAGGTGGAAAACTGCCTTACAGGATATGACCCTCCCTCCAAATTGTTGTAAGGTCGAAATCAAAGGCTCTCAGGCAGAGATATGGGAAAAGGAATAACAGTTTTTACTCGTATCTATAACGAGGGAACAAGCAACAATAACAGTAGCAACAACAAATAAACCAACCAGATACCCGGTGGCAGCTTTCTCTGGGCTGCCAGACACCGCCCCTCCCCTTTGGTACAGTTACGGTCACGGCTGGCAGGGGTGCTGTGACGCGAGCTCAGCTCCTCGGTGATGGCAGACGGAGCAGAGGGCGAGGCGGCCGCACGGCGAGCAGAGCTGTAGCAGGGAATCCCAGGGCAGCAAACTGGGCAGCAGAGCTTGTCCACTCGAGCCGGCGAACAAAAGGGCAGCAGAGACTTCAGCAAGGAAGAAAAAAACCCAGCAGCGCTGAGCTCCCGCGGCAGCAGCGAAGGGAAAAGAAGAAACAGCAGCTGTCTCCTCCAAGTCCCAGGGACAAGTGTGTCTCTGCCCACGGCCAGCCACCTTTTTCTTCTCTCGCCACACCTGGCTATGTTTTTAGTCTCTTAAGTGCGTCTTTGTCCCTTAGGTACTCAGTCGTTATCTCTTAGGTACCCAATCGTTGTCTCTTAAGTACCGTCGTTAAGGCTCGTTAAAGTCTCTCTAGCCACAGGATGGAAAAATTCCCAACCTCCAACAAAAGTATATTTTGTTTTGAATTTCAGCCCAAAAATGAGCAGAACATACCCAAAATACAGAGTCCAAAATGCAGTACAATCTCTTTCAGTAGTAGAGGAAGGATATCTGGATCTTCACCATCACCACCAAAGAAAACTTTTAACAGACCTGATAAACAAAAATTAAATCCATAAATATGTCATGAGATTAAGTTGCTCCATGTGCATCTTCTGAAAAAAGTCTTAAGCAAATGACCATTACTGGATTGATCTTCAAGTCAAACATTTAAAAAGAATATGCTGAAATTCTATTTTTGGAACTGGTGTAAACATACATTGATACCACTATATAATGAAATAGGATTTCTAGGAACTTTCTCTCATCCATTATCTCTTACAGATTAGGCTATGACGCACAGACACACAAGCTGATATTGATGAAAAAACAATTACTACTTCAGAAAACTGACTTTCTTGAGCAAACCTAAACTATTTTCTCTTATCTATAGATAAATACCAAGAGTTAAGTGAACTTGAGGTACTAAGGTGAGGAATTTGACAAAAGAAGAATAGGCAGGGGTGGAGAAAAAGGCAAACTATGACTATCCCACTCCCCTACTTCTGATCATTCCTCTGATTGTTGACTAGAAACTATCCTTATAAAGGAGAGTGGAAAGTTACTCTCCAGTCTCAAAACTGGGACCTTTAGTTGTGTAAATTGTTGTATAATACAGATATATATTTCACTAAAAATTAATTTTATGCCCTTTTACCATTAAATTGTTGTTGATTAAGCAAAACTTAGAATAAAGCATGCATTTAATGAGGATCCTTAGGCATTTGGCTAAAAACAGCATCAGCTTCTCTCAGGCTACGAATTCTTACTGTGAAAAAGGTCAGTACAACAAGATTATTAAAACAGTGGTATTTTTTTGAGCCTCTTACTTTGTCTGCCATGTATAAAATCAAGAAAATTGTACACCACTCTTTGGCCAGGACAAGAGCAAGACCTGTGAAAGAAAGGTAGGTTGGAAAGAAAGGTTAAAGTATTTGAAATGAACAAAACCAAAACAAAATAAAACAAAAACAAACCACCCCAAAACCAAACCAAACCAAAACAATCAAACAAACAACAAAAAACAACTAAAAGAAACAACCCCCCCCAAAAAATTAAACAAAACAAACCAAAAAACCAAAAAACCCAAACACAAAACAATAATTAAAAAAGACAACAAACAACAAAAACAAAAACCAAACCAACCAAACAAAAAAAAAAACAAACCCAAACCAACCAAACAACAACAACTACAACAACTACTACAACAACAACAAAAGAAAAAAAAAAAAAAACAACCAACCAAAAACCCCAAACATCTGGACAGTATTATTTTCTTCCTCAGGGTCAAATTATCCTGCCCAGGAATGAATGAGTTTATCTGAAGAAAAAATCTGAGCATAAAAAGAATCTCATGGATGAGTTTGGATTCTACATGTTGACAAAATATCTCCTTTCTAACGCCCAGGACCTGTGGTATTATTTTATTATCTGCCTACTTGTGGAGCAGATGCAAAAGGTCACTTGCCATAGTCAAAAGGTCTGTAACATTCTCAGGAGTCAGAAATGATCTGAAATAATATACTTGTTCTTTATAAAACTACTTCTTAATAGGCAGCAACACACAGTAGGAGCAGAATATCATTTAGGCATTCCTACTTTATATGCCATGCACAGTTACAATGCACTACCCTGCCAAATGATTTGGAAATTCGTACTGTAATTCTTTGAATTACAATAAACCACACACCTTCATGAGTGTGTGGTGCAGTCACTTGGCCTGAATATTTTAAAATGTGCTACATAATTTTAACTCTGCTTTCAAGTAATGCAGCTGCTCCAGCTACACAAAGATCATTCTCTTAGAAACAGTTTATTTGAGCTATGCTGCCACTCAGGTATCCTTAATGGACTCCTTACAAATAGTCCATTGACTCTTCTCTAAGCTGTAGTTCATGAGGCATCAGAATGAACCCAATGCAGACCGATGATGTAGCTGGCCTGGTGATAGAGACTTCATATCTTCAGATTTTCAACTCTCCTCAAAATTTTTCATATGGCCTCAGCAAATACTAGATTCTCAAGTTTCTTCCCTGCTGTATGGAATATGTGAGTGATAACTTTCTTTTTTCTATTTACTCTCCTTAAACTGAGAATAATTGTCATGCATTATGCCTGGTATGGGACAAGATATGGGGTTATGGTCCCATCTGCTCTTCCACATGCGCAAGAGCTGCCTGAAGGCCTGGACAATAGCCCAGAAGAGAATGCTAACACACTCCCTGTCACATCTCTGGTTGATGCTTGGTCTTTGTGTCTTTTATTTCAGTTGGCTGATGAAAAGGTACATTACTAACCCTGCTTTGCTGGAAGGGCTGCATTATACACATCAACCCAAGTATTAATCTTTTCTCTATATAAATAGAAACAATGCATCTATATTGCCTCCACCCCTGGAAGCATTCTTTGAGCAGAATTTGGAACTTCAGATTAAAGGAAAAAGATGTCATATTAAAAAGCAAGCCTACAGCTAACAGATTCATCCTATGGCATGGGACTGTCTGAGACACAAAGTTCAGTGACAGTAGAATACGATACTACAACATTTGCAGTTTCTTTAGGGGGTTACAGTGCATAATGTGAACAGGTCATTCAAAGAGAGCTTTTCTACAGGAATTCTTTATTATTACTATTATTATTGTTATTACTGTGAATCTGTAATGATTGCTTTGCTGCTGTATATTTTCCACTCAGACTCCCAGGTACAGAAATGACAAAACGCTTCAACAGAAGAAAGGCTGTCCTTAGGGTATTTCTAGCTCAGTAAAAAGTGGCAAGTACAAGACAACTCACAAGAAAGCCTATCTTTTAGCAATTTATAGCTGTATTGTGCACAGCCTGAATCTTTTGAGCAGGATCTTTGGACCACTCTCCTTTTGTCCGTTCTGAGTATATCTCCTTGCTCATCTTTCTTCTTTTGTCTTTTCTTTTTTTTCGTTTTCCTACTTTTTTTCTTTAAACAAGAGTTGCTGCAGGCTGCTCCTCTAGTTTCACTAGGGCTTTAGACTTCAGTATTAGGTTGGATCCGTGAACTCTCCTGTTATGTTAAAAACCATGAGACAAATCCTAGTTCCCTTACACCCTGTGAGAATTTTGCCTTTGACTCCAACAGGACATGATCATATAGGGATGCTTTGAGCAAAGATCCAGGAAAGGATGACTTTTTTCCTCCCCATTTAACTTTTTCACAGTTGATATTTTTGGTCTTTGGATATATAACTTCTTTGAAATAATAAAATTATATAACTGTACAGTGTAGACTCTCTCACATATGTTTATTAATCCACTCTGCTGAAGGGGGTGAAGATAATTAGCTATGCTTAAGAGACATTAAAACTAAATGAAAGAGACATTTACTTAAGATCATCATAGTAACTGCAAAAAGGAAAAGGACCTAAGTTCAGGGTTTCTCATTTCAAGACCAGAAGTTTACCATAAGGAGCCAGAGTAGCAACCTGAAAGAGTTGTATTTACTGAGGGCTTTTTCACCGTGCTAATTTAGTTAGTGAACAAATAATTGTAAGCTTATGCTCCGAAACAGGAATCAAACTACTACTTCTGTGTCCAATTCTCATAAAACAAATGTCATATTGCAACAGTCAAGCACTAAATATAACTAAATTTCTCTCAAGTATTGGGTCCACAATTGAACTCAACAGGTAATAACTAGTAATAATTTATCCGATGTAATTAATGCAGAAACAGCTTTAATACAGTCAGGCTTAAGTTTCTGCATGGATAAGAAGTGGGTCAATGGCTCAATTAAACTGAGGTGCCTAAAACACCACAGCAATAAAATGCTGCTGTGATTAATCGTGTGTCTGGTGGAAACTCATAAGTTTGAAAACTGGAGGCTTACTACTGTAAGGGACCCCCAAAAGTTGAATATCTGTAGATTCAACAACATCAGAAGTGCTGCAGCTGCTAGAACTGATTATGCACTAGCTAACCAGTAATGAAAGTTAAATAGTCATTTAAACATGGTTCTGTAAACACACTAATAAACACTAACAAGAAGTATATATTGCATCTTTCTGAGAGCAATGAGCAGCATGTGTCTGCTCAGGGCTGCCTTGTACCGTGTCAGCTTTCCACTTATCTGTCCTCTACCTTCCCCTCTGTTTTGAAAAAAATATCTGCTGAAGATGCTTGAAGTTATGGTTTTCCCATTCAGTGCTGCAGAGGAAAAGAGGATATCACAGTTTAAATATGCACAAAGATTTGAGAGAATTCTGTTTCTTGTGCAGTTTCTGTGCCACTCCAGGGCTTCGGGGGGAAAAAAAAAAAAAGGTAAGCATATTACTTCTGGTTTATTTTTATTGAGTTTATATCCAGTGAATGATAGCAGTATGTTTTTCACTGGTTTCCATGAATTTTGTAGTAGAGCAGAGTTCATGCATTTGGGAGCATAAGATAAGCATTGACGGAAGCATAGAAGAGTGTGTGACAGTGTGGCTCTGATGTTAAAAACCGTAATTTATGGTATTGATCGACTGTTCCCGTGACTCATCATGGCTGTGCTGGCTGCACACAGCGTGCTGCTGCCAATACCACACCATCCTATGTTCCTGTGAGTACCTAGCCTTAACACAATGCTGTACTGAGACACTAGGGAAAGAAAGGTAAGCACACATATATTAGGAATACAGAGAGAGATTTTACAGAAAAGGTGAGCTAATCGTCAAATTTTGCCATTGGCTATTCACCTGTAACAACAACAGTGAGAGAAGAAACTGCACAGCTGAGGTTGTTGAATGTCATAATGATGACAGTTTGGCTTGTTTATCTGTACATACCATTTTATATTGCTGCTGCACATTTCCACCTATAAACAAATAAGCCCAAGTGCAAAAAGTTAATTTCTTAAGTCCCCATCTGAGCTGGTAAATGTGGGCCCTGTTCTACGTAACCGTGAAGGAAATGCAGTCTTCTCTTACTTCAATAAGACATTATGATGCTTACAGAAAAAGAAGCTGTGACAAACAACAACCTAGGAAGAAATATTGATATATTCTTAGATGTAGTAATACAATCCTTCTACAAGTCTTAAGTTTCCCCTAGTTTGCCCTGTTGGATGACAACTCCATGTTCTTGAAACCATAAGACACAGCACACCCCCATGGTGGGCAGACCCTCCTATGCAGCATAACAAAAGACAAGGACAGACCGGGCATAACAAACAATGCAGGCTCCTTTGCAATGCTGCAGATTCCCTCTGGCTTTGGAGAAAACAAAATAAAACAGTATGGCAGGTGTATATAAATTCCCTACACTTCAGACACTGATGAAGGAAAACTGAAGGTGTACCTAAGAGAGACTGGAATACTAAAATTCCTGTACTTTATTTAGTAAACATATTTAATAAACATTTGTTTGGTCTCCAAATTCTGTTTGCATAAGATCAGTAAAAAGATTGCAATCAAAAATCTTAATGGTTAATTGAATTTCAGTTTCACTTAGTGAAAGTCAAGATAAGTTGTAGCATTAAACCGGTTTATTGACTTTGTAATGGACAAAGATTGTCCATGCTGAATAAGAATGACTAAGGAAACGATTCTGATACTGTGGACCTCCAAAGTCATAAAGAATTGCCTCCAGACTTTCTAGAGAACAAATTGTCTCACAACAAATTTTCATGATTCCTGCCTTCCTCTTGAAAGAAACAACTCGGGCTGGGAGTGGAAAAAAGACAGCTATAAAACAAGTCACTTGTGCAGATTTTGCAGCTTTCCTTCAATAGCAAAGTTAAAACCACTTAATTACATTAACAATTAATTACATTAATACTACAATATATGTTATGTTCTTATGTTACGTGCATTTTTTACAGTTCAAGGGAAATAATCAAGGCTTATCCATGGTACCCTCAGTGCCACTGTAGCATATTATCATCATGTCTTCTCTGAGCCTTCAGCAGAACATTTCTGGTGCTTGGCTGAATTTGAATCACCAGCTAGAAGAAGCTGTTTAAGGCTCAAGTGTAAGAAATAAGGACAGGCATGTACCAAAAGTTGGTGAGTAAATGAGAAGGAAACACTGAAAATATTAAGTAACTTGTTCAGTTTTGAAGTGTCAAGTCTATAGCTATTTTTGCTTTACTATAATACACGGGAAAGAGTTCTGCTTGTGCATCTGATGGCAAAATCAGGGATTTTTTAGTCCTACTGCCAATGAAGGAGTTGAGCATGACAGTCAAATATTCAGAGGTGTAGAGGCAAAATGTCAAAACTGAGCACACATTTCTGAGTAGAACTTTTGTGTATTTCTAAAGACAAGCAGTGATTATTTTTGTACACAAAGGTGGCAGGTTGGAGTATATGCACTATATTGTAAAGACATCATAGTTACATGGGTTTTTTTAAATAGTGATTAAACTCTTAAAGTAAATGGAATAAATTAGGAGACAGAATGGAAGATATCAGCACTAGGTTGTTTTGGAAGGGAACCAAACACTCCAGTTTTACACTGGTTGGTGTAATATATAAAAAATAGTAATAACTAAAAAAAAAATTAAAAACCCCAATTTGAAAATATATTTATGTTTCATTTGGACTTTGTGATGAAACCATACCAAATATTTTTGCTGGCCCCTTAAGGTCACTCTGAACCTGGACATTCAGACGTAAACAGAGTTCTGATATCTGCCTCTTGTATTATCTCCTTCACAGCCCTTTATGTTTGAGGATGAATATTTTCAGGCCTTGTCTTAGTCTCACACTGTGAAGAGTTTTGTGGAATAGCTTTTCAAGTAACATTTCAAAGAACAGAGCTCTAATGATTTCATTAACATAATGGTTGTACACAGATTTAACTGTAACTATGCCAATGCATTGCCACTGCAGTGAGGTTTAACAAAGTTCATTAAACCTGCATGTGTTCATTTATTACTCCTTAACTTAAATTTTAATGTAAGAAATGTACAGGACATGATTTTACATACAAATTTGAAAATTTTCATATGTACACATTTTCAGAAGGATTGAATATGTCCATTTTTTTTAGAAAAGCTGTCTTTAAAGAGAATTGGTCAGTATTGCACATTCTTCTTAATAACATATTAAAAACTAATGAAAATGGGGAAGACGATCAGTAAAATTACTTTTCTGTATCAGGTCTGTAGAGTGAATAGGTAAGAATTATGCTGTCTTCTATTTTCTTAACAAGTATAGTTTAGTGATTAATTTATTTCTTTTATGAATATAAACTGAGATGATTAACTCGAAAAAAAAATTACCAAAGAAAAAGCCATCACATTTCATAAAAGGCTATCACCACTTTCTGACTCAAATTTGATTTCATTTGGGGTAGAAATCATACCAAAAGTGGCAAAGAAACCCATTTATGTTACTGCAGTTGTTCTAATCAGAGAGTAGATAAGAATTTCAATTGAAGGTTTTAAATTGCTTCAGATGCTTTTTGCATTATAATTGATTACATAGGTGGCTGGTAGAAGCATCACCCTAATTCTGTGCTCCTTTTTTTTACCCCTACACATTTCTAAATTGTACCCCTTTCTAGTAATCATTCCTCCACAAATATTCACATCAAGATCTTCAGAAAATCACTTAAAACAAGCTTGAACTCATAAGAGTGTTGAACAGCATCAGGATAGCCCCCAGCAGCACAGTAGTTCAAGCTCCATGTTGTTTTCTTACTGCAAAGTCAAAACACACTACCTGGCATCTGATTTACCACAGCGTAAAGATCAATCTTCTCAATTTTAATATTTTTAATGATTTTCTAAAGCCTTCCATTGTGTGCCACAAGGAGAGTTTATTTTTTTTTTTTTTTCCTAACTGGATATGAATGAAACTTTGGCAAACATTCACTAAATTTTATGCTGTTCCCAAGGATCAGCGGACCCATCCACAGCCGCCAGCATCCTACAGCAGCTGCTGTGTGTCAGTCTCCTTCAGCTGCTGGCTGTAATGCACCACCTCTTGCTGTGCAATATCCTTGCTGAGCAGGTCAGGAACATGCTAAAAGGGACTTGTGTCCTTCTGTTGATGACAGTGCACACTGCAGCAGTTTAATGGCTTTTCTGTCCTCTTACTACACCATTTCATCCATAAATGTCCACTCTAACTCTTTCCCTTCTGCAGTCATCTGGGACTCCTTTTCCCACAAAATCCTGTTCATGCAGAATTTTGTGGAAAAAGGGATCTCAACAACACTCTCCTTTGAATCAATCTCATTTAATCAATCTAGTTGAAAACCATTCTTGAAAATAATCTCATTATCCCTTTTTACATGATTCCTTTCTGAAATTCACTTTAAAATTGCCTGTCACAATAAGGTATTATTTTTCTCTTTGGAGCTCAGAATCAAATTTTTTTCTCATTCATACATGGGGTAGATCCATGTTTAAACTAGCTAAAGTACTCTTCTAAATTCCAATTGGGCTTAAAATGAACTTTATCAATTTGGCCCCTACATTTCCCACATCTTTTCATCACACCTTTACAGGTAAGAAGTTCCTTCATATTCAAGCTGTTTGCAATAGTCTTGTGGTCTTGTTTGCAGGGTAGCATGGCTGAATGGTCCTAATACTGTTCAGCCTGTGCAATGAGAATCTCAGCAACTAAAGAAGAAGATAGAAATCATCAGTTTCTCATAGCGTAACATCCCATTGCAAACTGCTCATCCTGTTTATACAGTAGAAGAATCCATTTCTGAAAATCCTAGAAAGAATCTTGACGTCTTTGTTATCCTAAATGTCACTCATCCTAGTGACTTAAGTAGACAAAATACTGTCCTGCTTCTAATGTGCATGGTCCCCCTGCCATTTCTACCAGAGGCATTTCTGGGAGGACTTGTATCCTGTAGCCCAGGAAAGTAGTTCTGCCATGTCCATGTGCCAGCCACTGATGCTCAAAGTCCTCAGGGCTGAGGTCCCTCAGGCATGCTTCATTCAAACTTGGTTTTTGCTCCTGGAGCTTTGTTTCGGCATATTTAGCTGCACCAGCAATTTCTCCAATGACCAGGTGGCTATGTCTAATTTTATTTCTTACCTTTCTATGGTATAACCATAACTTTTATTATTTTTATGGTTATTTTATCTAGTAGAAACAAACAGCTATTCTGGGTAAATTAGATTGTTCAAAACTGCAGCATAATGATGCAATGTACAGAAACACAAAACTGGTATGACAGCAGAGCCTTTGAAATGGAGGACAAGGAATAGAATGCAGGAGAGTGCAGGCATGGGATGGTAAGAGGGAGATTGACATCGAATGTTCCAGAGTAAGAAACAGTTCAACAGGCAGCAGATAAAGAAACGCAACCACGGGAGCTGGGTAAAACAAATCTAAGGGTAACAAAGAGAACAGCAAAAAAGTGCTGAACCTATTTAACCCACACTGTGTACAGGGAATTTCAGTATGGAATGGACTTGCAGCCTAAGGAGGACAAGGGTGTAAAGCATGTTAGAAAAAATAAAAATTAGCCCCATGTGGACCCTACAGTAAGGAAAAGGACACCACTCTGATCAATTTCACACTTTTTCTGGGGAAACAAAAAAAACATCAACAGCTTCACTGTGCTCCTAGTGAACAGTCTGGGACACTGTCAGCTCCTTTTAAATAAATCCCCCTTCCACCTCCAACCAGACTGAAGTCGCTCACCTTAGGATTCAGAGGGTTCTGGATGGATAAGCGTAAGAGCAGAGAAATGAAACAGGTATTAGAAAGAGTGCATATAACATTTTTAATTGTATTGTACTTATTTATTATAGTTAAGTCCTTTTCTGTAATAGATTCATGTCCTTTCTCTTTTATTTTCCTTAAACTAATTAGATCTGTACTAACACTTATTTCATTAGGCTTTTAAGATTTCAATTGCACTAAAAATAAATTCTTAGCTTTGCATGTAAAGTGTGTTTCTCTTTTGTCAATACAATATTTTGAGTGTAATGGGCTATCTGATTAATGTAAAAATATTCAACCAGAGATCTGTATCTGAACTACTCACCTTAAGCTTCCTTTAGAAGCAATAAAAATCAGTCCATGATCAATGGAGTCAAAACCACAATTCATCTTAAAGCAAATATTTAAACTATATTCTGTTTCCAGTGATTATAAAGGGATTTTCAATTTGTAGCTTTGACAGAACATTTACACTGAGGTTTTCTGAAGTTAGAGATGAATTTCATTGTGTTTAGTATATGAAAGTTAGCACAGCTTTTGTTTTTATATCGTGTCAGAAGTTTTTATTTCAGTGCATTTTCAGCCCAACAAAAAGTGTATACCTTTGAAGTAGCTAATACCATGTTTCAGGGATTGAAATAATCACACTCCTTCCGTATTTTGATCAGTGGCAACAAAAAAAATCAACAGTGAGCCTTTATCTGCCCTACACACCACCACAGTCTTTTGAGACCATGTGCCCATACAAGTAAACCTGGCAAGGCTGCTCTTTTCTATGTTCATAACACCCTTTTGTCTCAAAATTTCCTGCAGTTGCTTAATTCTTATGAGAGCATGTCTCATAAAATTCAATCATCAAATGTTGTCATCAGAGTATGACTGTTAACTGTAATTCTATGGAAAAATTTGCTAAGAAAAAGTCTACTCTAGTATTCATTATAATACAGCAGGAAGACAGTCACCCAATCTGACATTATCTTTTCCCTCTTCCAGCCTCCATAGCAGCAGAGTAAGAAGCAGTCTTATGGTTTCCCCATTCACAAAACACACAAAAAATTATCATTCCATTGAGTGTGACACTGCTCATCTGTCATGTTTTTGCTTCAGTAAGGGAGGCTTCCAAACCCCAAAGATAAATAAGAAACAGCAATTTCAAAGTTAAAAGTAAATGTGTAATATACCAAATATTTACAAAAAGATAATTGGTAATTCTGCTCAGCTCTCCCTTCAAGAAATAAATTAATCTGGATCCTCTATGTACTAAAGCAATCAGCATCCTTTCCAAACAGGACCAACAAGAGAACGCTGCAATTAGTAAGTGTGGGCACAGCCTTGATTTATAATGAACCATGAAATAAAATACTTTATATACATGAACACAAACCATTTTGCATACTTGCAGTGATTTGATCTTCAAATATCATTTTGCTGCTTCTGAACAGGTGGCTCAGATCTTTGACTGGAAATCTTGTTCATATCCAAAAGACTTCTTACTTTCACTAGCTTGCTTTAAGAAACCAAAAAGTGTTCCTTGCTTTTCATTAACTAATGAAAGACTAATATAAAGATATTGGTGAGGAATATATTTTGAGACTGCTTACAAGTTGGAAATACCTAGCCTTACATGTATTTTATTACTAATTTGTTGCACCAAGTTACTGAGGGTATTTTATTTTTACCGTTTTACATAGACTCAAAATCTTCTTATGGGCAAAAGGAACATACTCAAGAATTATATTGTTAATCTAATTGAACCTTAACACAATAGACACCAAATTATTATTAGTGTCATAATAGTGATCCTAGTTCTGATATTTCAAGATAAATATAGTTTCAGTGACACAGACACACACAGTGCCTACCTCATTTCCTTGCCATTCTGCTGACCCTTCCACAGCCACTTTGTCTCCTCAGTTAAATGGTGGCTTCAGCTGGGGCAAGATGACAAATGTCCCGTGTCCTGTGTTGGGAGGAATGTGACACTGACACTGCTGATTTGTCTTCCTCTTTATAGGGTCCACTTGGGACGACTGTTATGTGTTTACTAATATGCTTTTTCTTCTACAACTCCCTTTTACATCCAAATTTGTTATATGGCAATGAGTTCATTTTATTTCCTTAGTTACCCCTAAAGCTGCTTTTGCTGGTTCCCAAGGTTACCTTTCTTGGATATGTGGTAATCATCCTAACCGAGCTATTACAGCCCTGAGTCTCCCTTTCCCTCCTCTGCCCCTCTTATCAAGGGGACATATTTCTCTCACTTCACTCTCATTCCCATACTTCTCTAACACAACATTTTAACCCAGGATCATGGGTAGCTCATTTGCACAGAATAATTGTTTATTATTACAACCTCTATGTTATACACCCATAAATGTGTATTAAAATTATATATATTTGCATGTTTTAGAAACAGATATGCACCATAGAGTTGTACAAAAGCTTAAGTATAGGATGTAAGAGTACCCCAGTCATTAGACAATAGTTTTTAGATACACAAACTAAAACATGGCTCCAAAAAGGCCAAGAGAAGTCCGAATATAGTCCACCAAACAGAGAACGAGGTGCTGTGAGGTTAATTTGGTCTATTATTTTCAATGTCAACATCATATTTACTGCACTACAAAGTTATACATTCTTCTAAAACAAAACCAAAAATTAGTTATGGGGAGATCAGTTCAAAGAATTTTCTTGGTCAATATTCAAGCCATGTTAGAAAGAAAGACCATTTATAGAGTTATAAAGCATAGCTTCCCAGCAGCAAAAAGAAGATCCATGTATGAATAAGCAAAGATCAATATTCTAGGCAAACTCTCACTGATAAAAGAATTGGGCTTGTATGAGACAGGGTGGAAAACCATGAAGTTGTAGACGTGGAACACTGGTATTTTCTGTTCATGAAGAGGATGAGGTAAATTCCTTCTTCATGTTACCAGGCACAGAACAAAATAGATTGATCTCATATATATATTTATATATGTGTGTGTGTGTGTGTGTATGTAATATGTAATCACATAAAATTTTCATAATGAAGGATAGGAAGCAGAATAAATTGCCTGAGAAGGTTGTACAATGCCATTTCTGGTAGAGAAGCACTCCAGAATACACTGGAGAAACATAATTAGATACAACACGTCACTATACTCCTTGGACATAGCTCCTAGAGTTAGTAGTCTTTAGGAATCCTTCTAGTTTTTCTCTCAGATTCAGGAAAGAAAATAATTAAATTGTTGATGCTTACAACATTCAGTGTTCCACTGTAAGAGACTCCTAAAACTTTGGTTAGCATTGCTTATTTCCTCTGATATACTGACCTAAAGTGGTGATGGTTCTTGCTGTTTTTAGAGTCGAGAGAGTTTAAGTAGAGACAGCACAAAAGTGCTGTACTCTTTGTGGTTTTTCACTACAGCTCTGCATAATCACCATATGCCCAGTTCTTATTTCACCAGCAGCGCATTAGTTCTAGTAAGAGGACTGATTCCAAAGTATATATTCCTAGCACCCTGCAAGCAGATCCTGTGATTTTAAGGATACATGGAGATTCAGTCCGCTATGAAATAAAATTCATGCTTTTTTATTTTTTTTGTTATGAAAACATTGCAAAACTTACGAAGGTGAATCCTAGTGTCTTATCCATGTACAAGTATAAAACAAATGTTTAGCAGTCAAACATCTAAAGGCCTTGCATCTTTAGATGAATTCTTGAAAATATATTGAGTGGAATGACATTTTCCAGAGAATTATTACATTCAGAACGTAATTAAGCCACAAATGTATACAAGGCTCATTTTTTCCCAAGCAAATTGATACTAACAGAACTACCATACATAACTACACACATGAACATCTGCTTATGCTAGGCAGGAACAAATGTCTACTCTTGACTCTGAAAAATCAATCTTGAAAATCTAAAGCTAAAAATATTAAGCCAAAGCATGTCATGTTACACATTAGTGTTATGACAAAATATGCTGAATCATGGTATGCTTCTGAACTTTCAGAGTAATTGGAGTCTTTTTTATGTTTGTTACATCGTAACAAAATCAAATTTGTACTCTAAATAAAATTTAAAGGGCACCATTATCACGCAAAACTGTCCTTCTTTTGTAATCAATTTCTTTCTTAAGAAGAAGCTAAGTGAAGTTCAGTGGTTAGAAATGCTTACCCCAGGCAGAGGGTGAGTCGGTTGCGAGCTGCTGCTGCTGTTTGTTGGAGCACTTTCTTTATTACTTCAGGGTTTGAGTGTGATCCTCTCCTTTATGGCAAAGCTGGCTGTGTTAATATATCCTGCAGTGATGTTAAAAGGTTTAAAGTGGTGATGCTGTCAAACTAGCTGTGTCACCACATTCAGAGCTTTAAAATGCTTTTACAGGTTGAAAAATTATTATAAAATCCCCGTATTCTTACCCAGCCAATCTATTTCCCATATGCACTTGATGTATATCTGCTTACTTTAGTGAATAAAACAAAGATTTTTTAATGTTAGCACTGCAAAACCAAGACAGCTTTGAAAGATTGCACAGGATTTCACTCTGGTGCATATATCACCATCAAAGTTGACAGATGAATTCCAGCTGCAGAATATTTATTACTGATGATGATGTAGAAGAAAGAAAGAATTCCTAGTTTAATTTGAACAGTAGGCAGTTAAAAAATTAATCCTTTGACTCTGTCTCATACACATACAAACCCCAAGCAAATTGGAACAACCAAACCGCCCCCCAACCCCAAAAAAAAAAAAAAAAAAAAAAAAAAAAAAAAAAAAAAAAAAAAGAGAAATAAATCAGGCAATCTTTACAAGACAATGGAGAACATCTATGCCCCTAATTTTGGTCTTGAATATCAGATTTATTCAGAAGAATAAAAGTGGGGAGCTCAAATCCTCTGTCAGTCAATGACAACAGGTAGATGTGTGTCTTTGAGAAATAGTGAACGTCTGCATTTTGTAAATGTGAAATTTCACTTAAATATTTATAACAAACTAAAATGTGGGATGTGAATATATACCAACATTACTCTCCATCACTTCAACAGCGTTTTTCTGAAATACCAACACCATTATGGATATATACAGGAGAAATTTCTTAAGAATACCTTTGTTACCTTATATTAAATAATATCATTAAGTACACTTTTCCTGTGTACTTAATGATATTATTTTCTGAAGCATATTTTTTAGGCAGTAGCACATTGTTTCAATAACTATCTACTTACCTACCTGCCTACTTATAATTTGCAATTCCTTCTTAGAACCTGTATCAGGCAAAACCACTCTGCCATAATAATTTTATTGGAGTTAAGTCTGTTTACTACAGTTGCCTGTTTATTCCTGCATGGTGAACACCATGGCCAGCTAAAGGGACATAAAGGATATGGATGTTGTGCATGTCACCTGCATCTGTTTCTGAAACTCTGGGCAACACTGTGCAATGCAAATCTCAATACATGTTTGTGCAGATTCCTCAAATCTGGTGCCTTGATCTACTGCACACTGGCTTTTGTTAGTTTTGAACTAAAACCCTGAACTTTATAGTTCTGCGCCTTAAAAAAACCTTGATGTATTTCATTATCAGGAACCATTGCAAATCAGTAGCTCACTGTAGAAAAAAAAAACCCCTAGATTATATACATATAGTCTGCTTTTAAACACTCCTAAATGTGAAAAAGTGCAAAAATATTTTCATGGACTGATGCAATCCACAGATGTGACCTGAGGACTTGGTTCTTCCAGCTACTTCATTTCTAACCAGTACCACTAAATGTGATATGAAATCAGATTAGAAAAGAAAACTATACAAGGCAATGACTCTTCCTTTTCTCTTTATAGTCACAAAAGAGATACACTTGCTTAGAACAAGCTTCTCTCTTAAGAACTTACATGTCAAATTCCAAGCTCGAAAGAAATAAAGCACACCAAAAAAAGGCTACAGACAGCAAACCTGAGGAAGAAACAAATGTGTATCCTTAATCAGCATCAGTTGCTTTATCTGATACTGCTTCTGTGAAGATGTGATTCTAGCATCTGGAATTCAGGCTGTTTCCAGTTTAAGGCCAATCTGCTGGTCTTTCGAGGGTTTTGTGAGATCAGCTCTATCTCCTAGACATCAGTTCTCACAGTGACCACAAGATCCTGGCAATAACATTTTCTCACTGGAACCAATAAATTCACTGTGCTGCAGGAGGAGGTTTGTGAATATGGAACACAGAATTTTCACAGGTGCTTGGCTGAGAAATGACCCTTTATTGCTTTCAGTACTATATACAAAATTCATTTCTTTCAGCTGAGCTTTCTTCCATCAATTCTTCACACATGTAAATCCAATAACCCCTACCCCTTACCTCCAAAAAGAATCAATCTGTCTCTCCCAAAGGATATAAAATAAAAAGGAATGTTCATTTCTGTTTTAAAATATTAGGAAGGTTTTACAGGGATCAGGACTTAAAAAGCATGAAGATTAAAAAAAGAAAAAACACTGAAGCAAAGGTTAGATTCATCCTCAAAACTTAGAGCTATATTCACAATGAATACCAGAAAAAAAATATGTGGCTGATGACTATTCAATGATTTTTATTTCTTCCTTTTCTTTTCAATTTCTCAGTGGGATCTGACTTTTCTACTCCCATTTTGTATATAAGCAATACAAAATGTGATACATGAGCAAAATTCAGTGGTTTATCTGTGGAAACCTCTTAGCTTACACTTGACTAAAAGTCCAGTAAAATTTTAAAAGCTAAATTCCAAAATGTAGACTTTTTCTTACTCTGGTAATTGCCTATCTCTTTCAGGGCAATACAGAATCCTGTGTGTCCAAGTATGTGCTAGACACATGGAAAAAAATCAGAAATAGTGCTCACACAATTCAATTTGGAAAAAAAAAAAATTAAAAATGTTTCCAGCAAGCTGACATACCTGAGGAATTTATTCTAAATCTTGTGTACAAGCAATATCACACCTTTCTCTCTGAGGCCTCTTTCCCTCAGAGGTTTCCAATTCATTTGTCTGAAGCATCCATTTTTGTATGACACCATTCTTTGGATAAAAAGGCATAATTGTTTTGCTATGGGTGTCCTAATTTCTCTTTTGAAGTACATTCTGAGGCTACAGAAGGGCTTACCTAGAAAACATCAGGCAGTCTATAGAAAATACCAGGAAAATATTGTCTTGACTTTGTTAGTGGCTCTGAAACTAATGAAGTGCACCCGTCAAAAATTTTTGACAGATGGCTGGTGACACCAGGTTACTCTGTGATTCTACCAACTCTGGCAGCCACCATATAATTTGTTGTTGCAAAAATCAGCTGTTAGAAGCTTGGCTCTCAATTTAAAAAAATTATCTCTTTAGATAGAATCAACAAGAAAAAAATAGTAAGGTCACAATTTTTCTTGAGTTATTGATGATAATAATAATTGTGAGCAGAGTTAACGTCATTTTCATATTAGCTTGTATGCATATTGCTCACATATGCCATCTTAAAAAAACACCCCCAGTGCCAGAAAATAAAACCAAATGGCAGACATGGAGAAAAGGTCACCTCTGCAGTGTTAATTCAGTGTTGTGTTTTTATTCCTTGGTCAATACTTACACACGACCCCAGTCTTCCTCTGTACAAGGATGGATTACATTCAGTAAAGTAATGAGGTGTTCAATTTCTTTTTTTACCTTCTTTTTCTGTAAAGTAAGGCCTTAGGTCTTGTTTGCACTGCATTATTCAAACTCTCCTTTGAAGCCATTTGTTTAGACTTCTCTGTGGTGCCCATGACTATATTTCATGAACGGCAATGCCTTTAGTTTTACAACTGCCTATAAAGTATGACTGCAATATTATCCTCATTTTACACTGGGTAGCTAAAGCACCAAGATTAAGAACCACTGATTTGCTGATTTGGGGAACTTGCTGTCTGGTATGACTTAGACTCAAGTGCTTTGCCTGCTCACCCTGCTTGAATCTCACCTACTGAAGACATCCACATCAGTCCATGAGCACCGGCTGCTTTCCCATTTGGAGAACTCCTACCACCAAGTACCAAAAGCAGGTCTTAGAGAAATGGGAAAGGTCATTAGTCAGCACTCTAAAAAAAGTATTTTAAGGAGCTTGCCTAGCATCAGGCAAAAATTCTGCAGCAGTATTAGGGACAGAAATAAAAATCAGCTTTTCAATGCCCTCACCAGGAGGTAACTTTTGTAGACTCGTCTCATGCACGGTACGAGTTCCAGCTTCTGTAGGAGAGAGGCAGGGGGCCCTGAGGAAAGCAACTCCTTCATGCTCCAAGGCACTTCATTCCCACAGCCCAGTCTGCGCTCTCTGAGATTGAAGCTGCGTCCTGTGGTATCAAAGAGTGCAGAGATATGTCATTAAGTACATAATGAGACCTATGCTGGAACAGACCAAAGGTCACTCAGTATCGTGTCTAGCAGTACTTAATAGAGGTTACTTAAAGGAAGACTGCAAGAAACAGTTGAAATATGGACTAACATAACTTTCTACCTTGCAAAAATGGGAAGCTTTTTTTTTTTTTAAAGTCAGAAGTTGCTTCCAGGCCAGTGCATTTAAGAGTCACCAATAGACATTCATGGAAATAAAGCTGCTTAATTAATTTCTAAACATTTTTGTTTCCTGCACCATGTCTTGCAGCAAGAACCTTCATAACTGAGAATTACAACAAATATATTTATCCAAAATAGCCTACAGACCTGTCTAGTACCCTGTCCTTGTGGGGTAGAACTGAACACTTGAAATCCTTGGGTTCAGCTGAGAAATTATCCTGAATCCTACGCATTAAAGGAAGAGAGCCCTTTAACCAAAATGTACAAATCAAGATATTGATTGTTGTGTATAACCTAAGACAATGAATGCATCAGGCAAGCTGATTGAGTGTATAGACTGTTCAGGCACTCCAGCTCATGTCCATCTCCCGTTACAGGGAGGAGTTTCTCTGATATACACCATCCATAGGAATATCTCTTGAATAATGTCTTTTACAGTTCCAACCTAATACAAACACAGGGTGTTCACATATATTCAAAGGGCATTATAGACTTGAAAGGAGATGGTATCAAAAAAGCTTTGCTGTTATTGTTCGATATATCTGAATGCTCAGTACCAAATAGCCTTACCTACTTTCTTCCCTTATACAAATATACACATTAACACACAGAAATTATGTGGATATTTTAATACTAAAGAAAGAATGAATTTGACTATGAAACAAAACTGGAAGATGTTAAAAATTCTTTAAAACTAGTATACATATATGTACATNTTTAAGTTTCCTTTGCAGATATACTAGATTCCATTTCACCACATGAAGAAATATTGAGGTCTTCACCTTAAATTTCTTTCATGAAGTCCATGGGGGTTGTTAAAACACCGAACTCCAAATAGCTTAGGAATATTCAGCTCATATGATTAGAAAGGTTCTGCTATGTAACCTTGAAACAATTATATCTTGCTGGTAGATCAGAGTAGTAGTCATGCACCAAAGCCATACAGGTAGGTATCAGTTAAATGAACTACAATTCAAGGAAATTATAAATGACTGACCTTTGTCAGGCAGTCATAAAATGGAAGAGAAATTATACATCACCCCCAAAAGCTTTGTTTTAAAATCTCAGACACTGTTCAGTCCACTATAATTATCCTAACTTATAAGCAGTAAAATGTTTAGTGGGACAACTTACGGAAGCAGAATCTATGGGAGAAATTATGCAGTTAATGGAGAATTGCTTAAGTTGTAATTTACTAAATATTGTTGCAGATTCCTTGTGTCAGGTTGCAATAAAAGGAAGATGTTACTAAATTAATTTATACTGGTTAATTAACTCCTAGATAATAACTAACTATGCTTTTATGCAACACAAATCCAATATTTTAAGCCAGACACCTGAGGTTAGACATCCAAAATCTCATAATACCTGCCTCTGTACAGATCTTTAGCCTGTGCATGGACTTAGATAGCTGAAAGCAGGCAGCCACATTTGAATATTGCTTCATCACAACACTGGTGTACTGATTCAACAATAAATACAATCTGTTACTTCATTCTCATCAGCCCCTGCATATCTCAGATATTTGCTAAAAAACTTCTTCCCTGAAAAATGAAAGTAAGGATGAAAAATGAAAACTGGGCTGTATGTGGGTTACTATAAACGCTGCCCAAGAGTACAGAGGAGCACAGTGCGCAGTTACTTATTTGAGTGGCACATATTTGCTTGAGAGTGCTGGACATTCTTCAATAATGCATATCACCTCAAGCTAGGAAAATGTATCTAGATAAAGGCAGGGATGCAAATGTTGCTGTGTAAGCTTTTTCTTCCTTTCTTCAGTCCTTTATTTGCAGTTAGGAGGGGGGCAAAGGGAGATGGGAGGAAAGAATTTATAAGAAAAGGCTTGGTGTGCTACATTTGCTGTCTGGACTTGCTCCTGCTGTTTGCCTTTAAAGTGGTCTTACATGGCTGTTGCTCTAAGAATAAATAAATAAAAATAAGTTTTAAAAGCCACATTTTCAAAGAATTTGTTCTGTGAAAAGCCTTGACAGATTTTTATAACTAGCTATGGAAAAGCAGCAGGAACAAAAGTCACACCTGCACCCCAGATTCAAAGAGAATCCAAACCAAGGTATACTTAATAGCTGAAAAGGTTAGCTTTGTTTTTTTAGGGGAGGATCCGTTTTTCTGTTCATTATCCTTCCAAAGTTTAGAACAAAAAAAGCCCTGATAAAAATATTTATTTTAAATCCTGCAGTAATTGTCCATCCCTGTGCATTTATAATACTAGGACTCTAAAGATACAAACTGGAGCAGCTCACTGAAGCTAATAGGGCTGAGGATTTCACTCAAGGTTTTTTCATGTTGTTCCTCTGACATATAGCATTCCCAGGAAAGGCAGAACCATACCAGAATACTCAGGGGAATGGTGCACAAAAAGTGATGACACTGTGCTATGGCAAGTGGGCCATTTTAGTGAGTGACCACTGACAAATTAGACTGAGGACCAATACATTAGCTTTCATCTGCAAATTCCCAAGCTCTTTGGACAGTTATCATCCTTAACTTAAATCTGGATAAAGGACTTCTAATTCTATGCAGCATTCCCAATGAAGCAGAGAAAGTCAATGCCTGAACAAGGATCAGAGCTGAGCTCCTCTGAATTTATGCCTGATAGGATTTAACCAGCTGGCTGGACTGTGGGGTTTTGTCAAAACATTATAAAACTGTACTTTGACATGCAGATAATTCACTAAGGGGAAGAAATTCACACTATTCATTGGTGCTTCCTGATACTTCCAGTGCATTTCAGATCAATTTAGGAAAGTATAATGCTGGGGGCAGGAGGCTGGCCCTTTATTTTATTAGTTGGTCAGTGACAGAGACAAAAATCGGTATGATTTCTAAAAAGCCTTCAGTAGACACAGTGTGAAAGTCACTCTGCTCTCTGCTCTGCATCCTTCCTGTGAGCTGCTGGTGGAAGGCATTTCTCTGCAAGCATCACTTTTTGGTTTTCCAGGACAAGGATGGACCAAACTTTTTTCATGAAGTGCAAGGGTAGTTGCTGCTGCTGGGCAACTTTTAACTTCCTTATTGCTCTTCGAAGTACCTGCGGAAATGATACCAGTGTGTTCAGAAGAAAAGTCCATCTTTCTTTATTTTGTGCTTTCACAGACCTTTACAATTTACTAAACGCTCCCCATGGCTCAACTTGTGTAGCAGTGCTGTGCATTATGTGGTAGCTACCATCGCAGTACTTACGCCAGCACTGGAGACAATTACTTCTGAAACGCTCCCTTTGGTTTTATAGTACAGAGCAGTGCCCTCTGCAATGCCTCCAACTTTACAGTACAAAGAACTAGAATGACTCACTGTCCTACTTCAGATTCAAGAGAAAGCAGACTTTTGCCTGGCTATTAAGGAAAGGAAAAAAAAAAAAAGCTTTCAGGCATCTCCTGTTTCAGCTGTAAAGATGTGGCAGGCAATGCAAATTGAACATTCTTGGCAGGTAGCTTCTTCCTAATGTTTATGGGTCAGGTTGTCAGACATGAACAGCAGGGTCAGCCAACTGCTTTCCTACAATAAGTGACATACATTTTTACTTGTAGAGATCTAAGTGATTTTGTGCTCTGGTCACCTTATCCGTGTTTTTGTCTACCAAGCAAAATTTTAAACAAACTTTTAAATTATATTATAAATTATCTTTAATCAGATCAGTGTCTAGATGCAAAAGACGTTTTATTTCTTTGTGCTTCAGGTACTATGCCAATAATTTAGACTTTCTTAGCATTACCTTTTAATAATAAAAACCAGCCACCATGGAACATATTTACTGCTTGTGGATGCAATTTAAAACAATTTAAATCACTCTGTAGATGGGAGTTTCCAATTGCTGAAGGAGCTTGTATGCAGATGTGAAATCAAAGTTCTTTTTTTTTTCTCCAACTTGAAAATATTTCTTCAGTTTCTTCTGAAATTATATAATCAGACTATTAGGAGTGCAAGACACTACTCAAATTAATGGTGAAATACCAATGATGTGACATGTCTCCTGGCACCATGAGGCAAAGCTTTTTGAAGTTTAAAGAGATAACTTTTTCTTCCAAAACCCTACTAAAATCTTCCTGATGAAAAAATATATATATTTTAAGAGACACAGCATGGAGAATCACTTGATCTCAGTCCTCTGTTACTAAAGCTTAATATCATGCATTTGTTGAGAGAATCAACATCATTCTCAGAAAATATTATTTCCATAAGGATTTATTTTGATTTTTCATAGATTTCGGAATCTATATTCCATCTTACATCTTTTCAATCCCATTAAGTGATTATACTAGTATAGATGAAGGTTAATGTCTTTCTCTTGAACATTTATTTTATGGAAGAATGGAAAGAACCATGGAAATCCTATCAGTGCATTGGTTGCCTAAGCACGTGGACCTTGTGCCTAAATGGCAGCTCAGGATATCCTGACTCATCTATATCTGCACTCTCATAAGCTCTGCTGTGAATCTGCAAACCCCATGCCAACACCCGGGATAGCCTAGGAAACTTAATAATAACAGTAGACACCTTTAGCATATGCAGCTGGGCTGCTCTCCTATTTCAGAGAAGTGCTGAAGACCCAAGTATTGCCAGCAAAACATGATTTTAGAGTTGTTACTTTCATAACCCTTGTACCCAGAGTGCAATGGCAGCAACAAGGATGAAGTTCAAAATACCTTCTGATTCTCCTTTTAAAATACATCTCACGTAGTCAGAGGAAAGCCCACTGCGACACAAGCTGGGTCCCAGAATTAGAGAATTATCTTGGACAGACATCCTTTCACTCTTCCAAATGCTGTATTAATTAAATTCTCTTGTAATCTTCTGGAGTGGCAGCAAAAAGCTGCTGTTGTGGCAACCCTAGAGCTGTCCCTCATGAACAGGCTCATGCTGAAAACTTCAGTTTACAATAGCTTCTTCTAAACAGCTCAGATACTTGGCTTTAACTGGTATTGCAGTTTTCAGAGTAATTGTGGCATTTTATCTGTATGAACACAGAAAAAATTATAAATATTTCAACAGAGGGACAGAGTCAGTTTCCATCTAGATCAATGAATATTCTTAGGTTTTTCTTCTGAAATTATATCAAGCCCTTAATAGATAATATTTGATTTTATTTGAATGAAATATGGAATGGTACTATTTCACATGAGGTAAAAGTGGTCTTTTTTTTTTTTTTTTTTTTTTTTTTTTAAATACCTGCACCTCGCGGTTTTTTTTTTTTTTTTTTTTTGTTAAAATGCCTGTACCTGCAGGTTTTTTCCATTTTCAACAGATGCATTCACTTCACATTTCTATTTTGTACTTCATGTCATAATATGATATTAAACCCCCTCCAACCCCGGTTCCTCATTATGCTGAGCTGTACTTGCATAATTATTCTTTGGGCTTCACTTAATTATATGCCCCACTATGTGCTACTTTTCATCATCCTAAGTGGTACCACCTTACTGCTAAGAATATTAAACAATGAAAGGCAACACTCTTTTGTTTGGTTAAACAGCATGCTGTGTCTGAATTCAGTCTCCTCTCATAGATTCCCCCCTCCCATCTTCTGAATTATATCCTTTACAAGGGTTTCAAAGAAGGGCACTTACAGTCATACTTCATCTACAGTGTTAGGGTTTGTGTGTGGTTTTTGGTATTTCCTGTATCCCAGATATTCCCCTGTTATTCAGAAAGAAATTTACGGAAAAAAGAAAAAAAAATTAAAAAGAGAGAAAATTTGAAAGAAATTACAGAGATTTAGAAATTTTATTTCAGGTAATTTTTTTCTTACCCTGCCAAAATGACAAGCTAGTTATCAAGGTGAAAAATGAAGCATTGGATAAACTACTTATCTGCAAATGGCATTTCTTAGATACTTAATATTGTGTTAACCTGAAAGAATGGAAATACTTAAGAATAAATGAAGAAAAACAGACAGTGATTAAAAAGATATCTAAGTTCTTGATTCAGTTAAATTGAATCACAGAATCACAGAATCACAGAATCACAGAATCACAGAATCAATTAGGTTGGAAAAGACCTCTGAGATCATTGAGTCCAATCTATAACCCGACACGTTCAAGACAACCAGACCATGGTAATAGGTGACGCATCCACTCTTTCCTTAAACACCTCCAGGGACAGTGACTTCATCATCTCCCTGGGCAGTCTATTCCAGTCCACCCAATGTTGGATGTGAGTTCTGACCAAGCCTTTTACATCCCAAAAGTTTTTTCACTTCAATCCAAAACCACAGAACCTTCTGACCACACAAGTGTTAAATATTGACAGTTTGACTAACCAATCTAGAAATACTATTTTTAAATAAGAATGTGGTTTTCTCTGAGAATAATTTTAAAGAGGTTGATTTTAAGAAACACATTGGCAATGTCCAAGTGAGTGAGACAGATGGGATTTTTATATAGTCAACACTCTTCTATATCATCATGAGAAGCTGTGAACCCTAAGCCACTGAATTTTAGAAAAAAAAAGTCTCCCATTAGTTAAATCAGCTTTTGTACCAAACTGAAAATGAGGAGATATTACGAATGTCCCAAAGACAGGAAGCTATTTTAATGGTTTAGCCAAAATAAAGTTCATTTTGTTTTATTTTATGGCTTATTTTGTTTCACAATATTTCAAATCATAATCCTAAAACATAACCTCTCAAAAAAAAAAAAAAAAAACCAAAAACAAACCAATCAAAACCAAACCAACCAACCAACCAAAAAATAAAAGCTCAAATTAAATCTTACTGATAAATAGTCCTGGAAAACAAAGTAATCTATCAATCACTTCCAATCAACAAATCCTAACATTTAATCACAAGCATATTCACACTTCAACATGGATCCACTTCTGTGTTTAAGCTTCTAATTAATAATTGTGTTGTCAAAATGCAGAATCATGAATAGTCCTTAAGGCTTTTCCTGTTCAGAAAAATGATGAATGAATACTACAGAAGATGATGAATACTTGTACTTAGCCAATCAAAAGTTTATTTAGTTGTTAAAGAATATTTGTCTTTAAAGAAGAATCGTTGACTTATAAAATTATTATGGCTGAAAAAACCCTTTAAGATCATAGAGTCCAACAATTAACCCAGCCCTGCCAAATCTACTAAACCGTGTCCCCTAGTAGGTTCAAACACTCAAAATTACAGGCTTTTTGCCATTTTAAATCCCATTTTGAATGTTAAAAAAAGTGAATATCTAATTAATGATTATTGAAAAAGGCACTTCTCCCTAGGCTGTGGACTAATGTTCCATGGATCTTACTTAGCACAATGGATTTATTGTACCAGGGTGGATACACTATGAGGCAAATTATGTCACCCACACTTATCCTTCATACCAAGGATGTAATTTTCTTTACAAAGTGTGGATGCATGAGAAAACAATGGAACACATTTTTACTGATTCATTGGATAAGGAAGTCTAAATATATATATATATAGATAAAAATCAGGTTATTTCTAAGGTGAGTATCTTGAAGACTGGACAGTTTCTTTCTGCCAAAGTTCAGATGAAAACTAGTCTTCAATGGGTTTCTGCTTACCACCCACCTTTGAAAGAAAAGTTTTCCCATTTTGCAATGATCTCTGAAACTTTCAGTCCCTCTTGGCTTCTCAGTCCTTCATCATGAAGGACCTCCCAGTTATCAAATTTACTTGAAAGCTATTGTCTCACAGGCAGGCAAACATAGTAAAACAATGTCCAAAGACAAATGCTGACACTCTTGCTTTTTGCGTCTCAAGAAAATAATTCCTTTTACAGGCTGAAACTGCTATGGTAGCTGTTCCACTGAGCTACATAAAAATTACCTGTAGTTAAAATGATAAAAGTGAATTTATTTACTGAAAAAAATGAATAATTTTGTATGTAAAGAGCTGAAGCTTTGCCAGTGTTTTTCACCACCTCCTCTCAAGTTTTCCAGTGTATTGAAGGGCCATTATAGTAGGCATTTTGCATTGTCACTGGCTTACCTCAAAGGGATATGCAATATCCATTGTTGACACAAACAGCCTGTTTTATTTTGAAATTCTTATATTTGCTCTCATCAGCAGCATAATGAAAAATTATAGTTCTATTAATTTAGATCTTTCCCTTTTCAAGCTAAATGTACTTCACTGCATTGGTTTTAAAAGTATACTTTTGTTGTTTTTAAAATGCTTTAAAAAATGCATACAGGTATTTGGGGAATATCTAAAAAGAATTGAATTCTTAAGCTGAAAAGTTTTGTACATGCCTCATGTTTTCCTGGATAAATAATCACAAATAGTTATCTTGTTCTAGGTGATCACAGACACATAATGATCAAATGGCACTTTCCACAGTCTGTCATGTTTAGGAGTTGCACTAACTCTCTCAGTTTCCAGTCTTCCTGCTTGCTGGGAAAAGTTGCAGTCATCTGTTCCTATCCTCAGCTGTCTCCTTCCTTAAAGAACTGTCCACAAGAGGGCTAGGCATAGCATAGATTAAAAATACAAACCAAAAATCCTTAAAAATTGAATGAAGACAGCAATGTCATAATTTAATTTTGATATGGACTGGGATTTTTCTGAAATGCGACTGTTAGAGTAGGTAGAAATTCATAAGACTATAATATGGTTAAATCTCTACAACTTCTGGATGGTCGTAAAGCTTAACTGACAATTGAAAATTACGACACAGCAAAAATGACTACAGAGCCACATTGTTCATAAAGACTTATTTGAATAAGATTTTGCTTCAAAACCAGACAATCAGATAATAGGTACTAAGAAACAACAGAAGTATTTTCAAGTGCTAAATAAGGAATTTGTCTTGCAAGAAAACAGTTTTTCCCTAAGGCTACTCTCTACCTTCATGATTCATTGTAAACCTTCAAACTTGGAAAAAAACCCAACCCAACCAAAAAATACGAAAGAAAAAAACCCCAATGTAACACCTATTCTTCACTGCTATTTCAGTGTGCAGTTATACCCAACATGCCTGTACTAGTGAAGACAGCAGAAAAAAGAGAAATTAACAATGTGGAAAATATAAATTCACCAGGAAGTATCCCTTTGTTACTCCTTTAAGAAAATTAAATATGCTCTTTGAGCCATTTGAGAACACTTTTTCCTTCATCTAACTGACAAATCTTAAGGAATCAAGCAAATTTTGGAGCCAACACTATACACAAAAGAAAATATAATTCTTTCATGGACAGAGTGTTATTTGCTTTAGCACTGTTCAAAGAAGGAAATGAAGTTTTCTATATGATCACCCTGATAATTGCCTCCATCCCTCCCCATTTTTTTGGCCATGCTGAGTACACCCCTTACCAATATCACTCTAAATACCATGGACTAAACAGTCCAGTGACTGTCCTGTTCTCCAGCACGCCTTTCTTCCAAGAAACATCCTCAATTACTGTTTTATGTGGGATCAACACCCTCAGGGATAACAAGAGGCAAAAAAAGGGGAAATCAAACTAAATTTCAGCAAAGGCTGAATTCAGAAAAGTTGCAGTCAATATGCATAATTCAGACAGTATAAAATCCTACCATAATATTTCTGCATCCAATTTTTCTTGTTTGGTTTGCTAAAAAAGATCTGATCATATGATTCTAAGCAACTTAAGAACTCCAGGTTATAAAAACTTTCTTAAGTCAAAATGAATGTATTATAATGTAAAGATACTTCTACATTGTTCTGTGTATGAACCAACTGGGGTAAAAAAAAAAGGGATTGAAAGAAAGGAGGAGGTTCATAAGAAGAGTAATACAGCAACAAGGTTTCCTGCATAGAAAGTTTAGTTTCACATGTTTTCCACAAAGTCAGGGTGAAGACTGTGCTTAAAACAGATTTTTTTTTTCCCTCTTATAAAAGCTAAGAAAAACCAGGAAAAAGCATTTGGATTGATGCCTAAAGTCTTATTTTAAGGTTCTGTGAGCTTTTCTCCCGGCTACCTAATGGTAGAGAGAGACAATGGTAGAGAGAGAGCTATAAAATGTTCTACTATATGTAAAAAGCTGTACTGAAAGGCCATTTTTAAAGTTTCAAATCAAGTACTCAAGAGACAGAAAAGCAAGAATTAAACTGCCTCCCTTCATATGCAAAATCATGTAGTCTTTAAATATACCATGACACAGGATTTTTTCTAGATCCTCCCCCTACCTCATTATGGGTATGTGAAAAATAGAATTAAATTAATCAGCAGGTCTTCAACATCTTGCTTATTTTCATTTTTCAGTGTGTGTCCCTAGGCCTCACCCATGCACACCACTCAAACCCTGAGCTGAAGACAGAATTATTCATTTCCTTCTGGGCTTCCCTATGGTGCTCATCATGCAAAGCTCTGAGAGCTTCCTGAAGGTTAATTTATCTTAACAAAACCTCTCCGAAGAGACAAGGTAATATGTTCCACTTTACAGACAGGCAGCAGAGACACACAGACAACAGTCAGTGCTGAGCTACCCAGGGTCCTGGTTGTGGGGTTTTGTCACATTTTATAATAATCTGCATCTTCAATCACAGCATCCATTCACTTTAATTGCAGCTGTGACTGCTCAGTGCATCTTCATCTGAGCTATCAGAGTCCTGAGGTGGGCATTGAGAAATGAGAAGCACACTGTTATTGACCCTGTGTGAAACTGACGTGAGGGACTCAGGAGAATCTCTCGTGAGCCCTGATGGTCAGAGACAGACTGTGCTTCTAGCCAGAACTCAGCTGCCTGGAGAGAAAAGCATCAATTCACTTCCAATGCATATAAAGCATAAGTACCACATACAACAGCATCCTTTACTTCCCAGGCCTAAGCAAGAATCCATTCTTAGACTAGCAGAATTTTGTCTATTGAGAGAAGTATGAGCCCAGATTAAAAAGAGGAGGAGTTCACCCGAAACAGATCATAATTGCCTGGGAATGAAAGGAATGGATTAAGACAATGGACAAACTTAATTATGACATTTTCTAATCTTCAACTCGTTCACTGATGCCTCATCTTGTTGTAGAATCTTTCTCTTTTTTTGCCTTTCTCCTGCTTCTGCAGATACTAATTGCAGGGAGGGTTGTGCAGCTAGTGCCTTTGCATGGCTGTTCACTCTGTGAAAATGTCATATATGCACTAAGTCAGCATTCAGGGCTGTGAGGAGTTTAGGCACAATGGATGAACACAGGCTCCTAAGGGATGTGAGCTGCTATTGAGCATATGCAACCCATATTTTTTCACATCTTTGAATATGGCCAAATGTGCAGGAATTTTAACGAGACTGAAATGTCCGAACACAAATGATACCTCTATAAAATATCATGTTTCTCATCTGAAGAGGAAGAGGGCAAGATTATTTCAAATAAAACATCTTAAAAGTAAAATGGAACTTGTTCCTAACCTTTGTTATAATCTTCTCCTCTTCCACTGCTGGTTTCATAGATAGGTGGTATACATTTGAATAAGTGGAGTAAACGCAAAGGTTACCACCACCAGAAACCCTGAAAGGCAGAGCTAACAGAAACATCCCAGCTCAAATATATAGTTTCACAAAGTATGCAACTGCAAACTATAAGTACGGCTTGTGTTCATACAGAACAGTAATCAGACCAAGCAATCTCATGGAGATAAGAAAAAGCATCACTTGGCAAGTATTCTTCAGACTGGCAAGTGCCTCAAATGCTACAAGTTTTGAAGGATTCTACATTTATTCTCTGTCATGATCAAGGTTATGATGTTGCTTCCATCATGAAATAGCTGTCAACTGGAATACGATTTCAGGCAGCCCATGGTAACATCATATACAGATGTGAGAAATTCTTGCCCCCAGAGTACTTAAGACATAAAAATTTCTTCAGATTTTCGCTCTTTAAAGATCACAAATTGTCTGAGCATAGCCAAGGCTCTCATTGGTTTGGGTATTGATAATTCTGTGCATGTGCTATCTCCTTAAACTGAATAAATATGCAATTATGTAAGAAGTCCCTGATATTCTCAGGTTTGAAAGTTAACCCTGCAAAAGTTCCTTTCCAAATGCTTACCAACATAATTACTGTTGAGTTATGTTGCTACTTCCTATGTATAATTATATACTGTTGAAAAGAGACAACTGACATGCTGGAAGAGGCTCATATGAGAACTCAGGTTAACAAACCAAAGAGCAATCCTCAGTGAAGAGAACTAACCTCCATTTCAACCTTTATAAATCACAAATTTCATCACACAATACAAAATTTCCCTTGAAATTGTAAGGACATCTTTGAAATAAAGATGAAAAAAGAAAAGCTGAGAATGTCAAACAGTCAAAATAACATCAAAAAATATAAAAATGCAGCTATTTTGTTTTGATTTTTAATTTAGCTTGTTGGATAGCAACACAGTCATGGTCTCAACCATCAGCTGATCAGTTTCCTGCAGGGCAAGGCAGCCCATACCAGTCCTCGTCTTTATGGGACCAAAGCACTCCAACCTTCTTGCTGACTAGCAAACAAAAACTTTCATTTCTAATTTTTATTAAGCTTGGAATCACAGCCTCCATAATCACATTTTTCCCCTTAATAGTTAGAACAGATGCATAGACCTGGGATCTGTAAGCTGGGCAGGATGATGAACATGCAGAGCCATTCATGGTTTTGAAGGAGGATTCGATCTGGAACATGTACTGGAGTAGCACTAAGATACAGGGAGGTCTACATAATAAATAATTCAGCTCCAAGGCATCATAAATGGGTCTTCCCTTATTACATTTCATTGGCATGTTTGAAAAGTCATTACCCTGTGCATGGACATTTTCTTTCTGACCTGAAAGGATGTCCAGTAATGTCTCACCTGTTAAAATCATTGAGAGGGAGGAAAAAAAAAGCATCAGGAAGCCCACATGAACCATCCTATTTGTGTCATAAAGCACAACTGATACTTCTCACTTAAGTTAGACTACTTGAAAACTCTTTCTATAGCACAAAAGGCAGAGATTTCACACAAGGTAACTAGACACATTCACTGCCCAGATTCATAGAGTATGGTTGATTGTGGAGAAGTCACATCCATCGGGATGAAATTTAACACTGATAACACAAGGTGGATTATTTCTGCTTTCTGTTTGAAGTGTTTCAGAGAATCGTATGGCTTGTTGCAGCACATGAATAAAATAACAATAAACATGTAACCAAGTTATAGGATTCTTTTCATTAAATCCATTTCCTAATACATCCTCTGTTCTGATATATTAATACCCATATATGTTATTTTGTACATCCCTGGGACAGTAATTTAAGATTTCATTAGTTCCATTGACTACAAGATATTTGGGAGAATTATTCTTGCTTCTAAATTACAAATTGATACAATGAAATTTACCTATCAAGTGTCTCAAACTGGAATAGGAGAACAAAAGAGAAAAAAGTGATCTATTTTTGTTTCCTGCTTTCCTTCTAAACCAGGTGATACTGCTTAGATTATTTTTCTTCTGTCTAATTTACATTTAACTTGGCTGCTGATAATATGTCTCTAATTTGTAATTTCAACTGATTACTGATGACGTACATGGGTTTGAAGTGAATCCTATAATCAGCCTTCATTTTCAGGAATGACTTAGGATTTTGGCTACCCATCTGAAAAGGAACTGATTTCTTTTACAGAAATTACAGAAACATTCACCATCTGAACCTGTAAAGACCTCTACAGTGTGTGTTTAATCATTGAATCAATGGCAGACCTTGGCTATTTCAGATAATTTAGGTCCACCATCTTTAAAGACTGCTGCTTTTCTTTTCTTTAACAGGCTTTCTTTGGTTTTGAGTATAACCATCATGACCTTCTTCAAAGTAATTAAAACTCTGTGATAACAGGAAATCTTTCAAGTAACTTAACTGTTTTTCCATTTGGGAGATCATTTTAATAATTTAAATAATATTTAATTTATTATATTAATTTTATACTCAGAATTATTGCTCAAGTTATGATATGAGTGGAATAGGCTACTGCCATGGAGAAATGGCTCCCTTATTTTCATAAATAAAAATGGGAACTCATGCAACTACGGGAAAAAAAAAAAAGCTAAAATGCAGATAAAAGGTTTTTCTCCAGTCAGATATCATTATTTCTGTGAACAAGATCTCTGCAGCTATGTCAGGTATCTTGTATGCATGCAATAATTTGGTTAATGCAGTGAGTAAGGTGAAAGTTGCATCTTGTACCATTGTGCAACTGCTGCACTCCCATTGCCAGGAACGACAGAACCTGTCCTGTTCCAGAAAAGCATACTGCCTGTGCAGATAAAATTCTCTTAATTTGGTACAGCTTGTAGCTTTTTATAGTTTGTGATTAGCAGTTAAGTTCAGCTATTTGGAAGTCTGAGTGATTATCAGGTGCTCTTTTCAGTTTCTATTTAGTCTTTGTCTCAGCCTTCAGAAGGTATTTGGTGATTGCTTAGTGCAACAAGCACTTTCTAGATGGCTTCTTACTACAAGCAGCAGGGCGATTTCAGCCAGAGAACTTCCCTCAGTGCAGATGTGTTTCAGGGTGTTTTGAAAATCTAACACAGTCAAGGTTAGTCTCTTATCTGAACATTATTAATATACATGGACAGAAAACAGGGAATAAGGAAGGAAACATTCACTGCAGGAGGAAATATTTTTTAATATACTGTAAACACCTTCTCTGGTCTACATAAATATATATAAAAATGTGAGTAATCTGTAAGATATGAAAATCCATTTTTGTATAGCTAAATATTTTTTCTGTAGAAATGTGTATAATGCAACCTAAGCATACTCTAAGTATCATCCTCTTTATCTGTCTTTGAAGACAAAATGAAGCAATTTTAATGTAAGATGCTAGAAGCATAGTTATTTGGAGCAGGCAATAGTGAGTGCGACAGGATAACTGAGCAACTATTTTCCCCTCAAACCCTGTAAGAGGGAAAGAAAAAGGAGAAAACAGAAACAGCTTAACTCACCAAAAATCAAACCACTGCATTGCCCTCTTAGCCACTGAGTGTTTTGGGATGTAAGACTGAAGATTACATCAGTACAATAAAAGCTCCCTGCTCTCTACACAATCATAAGCTGTACACTATTTTAAAAAAACAAAACAAAAAACAAACAAGCCAACAAACAAAAACCAAAAAACAACAAAACCAAAGAAACAGACAGAAAAAAACCCCCACCAAAACCCCTCAGATTTACCCCAGGATCAGAACCAGTGGAAGTTAGAACAGGTAGTGGTGTAGAGTATGGGGAGGGAGAGGGAAGGGTTAAAGGCATTATCGCAGCCATTAGAAGGAAAAGTTGAAGCAATACAAGCACAGTAGACTTCTCTCCC
>VZRN01002263.1:946220-1006260 GCA_013397935.1 Dasyornis broadbenti
AAAAAAAAACCAAAAAACCAAAAAAACATCCAAAACAAACTTACTAGCCCCGAACACACACCATGCACGGCCCTTTCGGCAGTTTAACTCGGTGACTAGCATTCGCTGGCTGATGGGGGTGGGGGTCAGAAGAAGGGACACCGTGGACTATAAAGCTAGTAGCTTTGAAAGTATCTGTTGCCAGGCACAAATGTAAGGGGAAAGAGAAGTAACACTGGTTACCAAATTATCCCACCAATTCCAGGCTGGCTAGGAAGACTGGATAAAGAGAGGGGAAGAGGGGAGGAGACAAAGAGCAATATTTCTTTCGCATCACATTTCCTTCCCATCATAACATGCTCTAGTCAATCTGTAGCAATTCATAACAGAAAGCGACATTGAAGAGTCTTTCCAAATTTTCCTCTTCTTGAAACACAGCATTTATTTATTAGATTGTTTGTCTGTAGTGCCCCTCACTTGGCTATCATGATTTATTATGTTGTACAATTTTAAAGTGAGTTATAGTAAAGGATGAGAAGGAAGTAAAGACTGAGACTTAAACAATTACTGATGTCTTGGACTATGCCTACCAGCATTAGCTTTGAAACCTAGCAGTGGTAAACTGAAATGGGCAGATCCTGTTTGTTGAAGGACTGAGAAATAAATATGAAGGTTAGTTCTAGAAACTGTCTGCTGGGACTGAGAAACAATTGATTTTTGGTCTGATTATGCAAGCAGAAGTTCTCAGAATCTGAGTAACTAACTCAGGTAAAGCCTTTGAAAAAAGACATTTGATGCGTGATTGCAACATTCACCTCAGAAGAGAATCCAGAGGTGCCTGTGCCAACAGCTGCTTTAGCTGGCTGTGGAACATCTAACAGTTTACAGGTCTACAGCTCAGCCCTACAAAATACAATCAATCAGTCCAATTTTTTTCCTCTCTTAAATTGGTCTTGTACAAAATCCCTCAGTGAGTCTGGTGAAATACTGCATTCTGCCCAAGGGTATTAGGACCTAATTATGTGAAACTTCTCTAGCTCATGGGAGCAAGCAGGGGGATCTGTAGCATTTCCCATGGGCAGAATTGAAAGTGTAAAGAGGGTGGATTTGTGCATAAGGGAGAAAAAACATACCTGGGTGTGAAAAAAACTAGGGAAGATAATGTGTGGGAAACTGGTGAAAAAAAAAAATTCAAAAGAGGGGGAATGAGAAAAGAAAATAGAGAATTTAAAAAGGAAGGGGAGGAAAGAAACAAGAAAAAAGGCAACACAAGATGCAGAGTATAAATGAACAGTAGGTAGCAGGAGATGCCAACATGTTATGCATTTGTTTTGCAGCAAAATTCACGGAGTTTCCCCGAAATGTCACAGCCACTGAAGGGCAGAACGTGGAGATGTCTTGTGCTTTCCAAAGTGGCTCTACTTCGGTGTACCTTGAAATCCAGTGGTGGTTTCTGCGGGCAGCTGAGGACCAAGAAGCTGGAGCTGAGGTGACAGGCACTCAGGTACTGATCCTCTTCCATGGGGTCCTAAAACCACCTGGAAAATGCTACAGAAGGGATGGAGAGGAAAAGGGAGAAGGAGAGAAGTGGAGAGAAGAGGCAAGGAGCAGAGACAGGTTCTGCATCTCCCCAGGGACATAATTTTGACTATGAAATAACAGTGTAGGAACCTGCAGAGAAAAATGCCCACCTCCAGTGACGGTGCCTTTAGTGCCTGTCATTTCCATGATGTAGCTAGGGCTGTTCAAAAAATCACACAGATTTTCCAAAGTCTATTTCCCCCTCGCTTTCCTTTTTTTTTTTAATTTATAATTTTGTTTTATTATTTTTTTCTCTCTCTCTTTTATTTTCCCTTGAAAGGCAGCTGTTCAGAGATTGTTCCTTGTGGGAATTTTATATTTCCCAAGTGGCAAGATCCTACATGTGCATTCCAATTTCCAGCTAGCGCAGACGAGTTGGCAGCCCTAACTCCGTATGCAGCTGCCACAGGAGGGCACACGCTTGGAGGGGGTGCGGTAGGCAGGGGGGAACCAATGCCCCTAAAGAAATAAAAAACCCCAAAATCAGTCAACAGAGTGATTTCATCCTTCTGAGAGGGACACAAAGAGCCATGTCCACTTACGCTGCCATCCGTGGACGCTCCTCCCTATGGCCGCTGCCATGTCCTCACCAGGCTCGGCATTCAGCTGCCCCGAAAAGGAGGGAGGGCGGCGGGTGGGCGGCTCCGCGTCCCTTGGCCGCCCGTGCCGGCTGTGCCCGGCTATACCCGGCTGTCCCCGGCCGTGCCCGGCAGTGCCTGGGAATGCCGGGCCGTTCCCGGCCGTGCCTGGCTGTCCCGGCTGTCCCGGGCGCGGCCCGCAGGTGGCAGGCTCGGCGCACCGCTCCACGGGCTCCGCGGCGGGGTGGGAGCGGGGCCCTCAGCGGGGCCGGGGCCGGACACCCACGGCGGCGCTCCTTTCCCTGCAGGTGGAGCTCCTGCCCGAGAGGGACCTGGACAACGACGGCACAAAGATCAGCGTAAGTGTCGCCTCAGGGCGCGGGCAGCCCCCGCCGGCCGGGGGTCCCTTCCCCAGTCAGGGCCCACCCCGCCTGGGACCGCCGAGTCTGGTCCTGCCCCGCATCCCCTCCCCTCCCCTTCCCACCCCGCGGCTCAACGGCTGGACCCGATGAGCTTAGAGGTCTTTGCCGATCTAAATAGTTGAACCTATAATTCTATGACTACTTCCTTGATGGCCCTGGCAGAGGGTGTCAGGACAGCCTTGCCCCATGCAGCCCTCACACCCCTGGACAAGGAGGCATCGGCCAGCGTGGCCGCGGCAAAGACCTTTGGCAGAACCCGTTTGTACCCTGTGAAGAATTCAGCCTGCACCCATCCTTGTATTTCTTGTTTTCATCTACCCCGGGCAACTGCTGAGTCTGCCTTAGCACTTGAAAGCTGTTTTTAAGGCTAAAATTTGTCCATGAAGCTGCACTTTCCTTTAGCGGGGTGTGCAACTGCTTAAATGTGTGTTTTCTCAGGGCCATACCCGCTGGCAGAAAGAAAGCTCATAAAGGCTTTGGACAAAACTTCCCCATTGGGAGTAATCTCAACTCTTGGCCACTGAGACTCTGTTTTACGAAAGTGAGATTCTGACACCAGTGTTACCAATCTGCTGCTTGGAGATTAAACCAGAATGTTGTCTCAACAGAATTATAAGCAGCATTGCTCCATTCCCCCTCCAGCTGTTCCCTACAGGGAAAGGATGCCTTCCACAGCAGACCCAGGTCCTGAGTCAGGCACAGCCAGAAGGCTGTATCTGACCTCAGAATAGCTTAGACCCTCCTCCCTCAGCATCCCAAGAAATGTATGGTGGTGGGATCATGGTGTGGTGCTCACTGCAGTGGAAAGACACAGATACTTAGCAGATACTGCAGCATGAATATTCCCTTTGAACCCAGAGGGGTTTTCCCTTTCTCTGGCACCGTCCCTTTGGAAGTGCCTTTTAGCTGCAGACAAGGCTGTAAGTACCAGCAAAGCTTAAAACAGCAACAAATAAAGGATAATAGTTTTTGTTAAATCCTTTACTCTGCTGCTTTTTGATGCCTACAAATAACAAACCAAATAATTACATCAGGTCGAAGTGCAGCTAGGTATAGCTGAAGAGCATTTATAAATGAGATATGCTGTGTTCAATGCAATACATATTGTAGCCATACCTAACATTTCCTGTGATGCTTCTCGCCATCGACTAGAAACGATTTGTGTCATGGACCACATCTTCAGTTGCATTTGTAGACTGTCTTACAAATGAGGCTCACATGTGGGCCTTGGATACTATTCCACTAGACATAGGGCTAGAAGATAATTCATTCCTTATCAATACTGGCTCCTTTGAAATCCCTGTAGTAATCCATAAGAACTGAGACACAGTATAAGCTGTAAGGCTTGTGTCATCTTTGAAGTTACAAATCCCTTTCATTATGTACAATAATAATTCATAGTGGGGTATTTACAGTGTTCCTACAAGCTTGCATAAAACATTTATTTTATATTTGTAATAAAAAAGTCAACATTATGTAAATGTCTAAATTTACCTTTTACAAATGTAGCCTTTTTTTTTTTTGAAGGCATACACAGCTCCATTAGTACTACTGTAAATTATCATAATGAAGAGAAAACATTTAAGTGCATTTAGTAAATATTTTTTTAAATGCTGAATGAAATGTGTAATGAAATACACCATTTCTATCTGTTCTAAATGATAAGCCAGCACAAACTGAAAACTTGTATGTGCTGTCTGCAGCAATTTCTAAATTTCAAATGCAAAAGTCAAAACCAAGTCTGTCTTTCACCAGTGCTATGCAACACTATTAACTTTGTGGCTCTTGCATGGGAGCTAATGAAGGCACAATATGACCTACGAATCCTCTTTCCATTCATATGAATCTTCTTTAATCCTTTTGCTGAACATGAATTGTTCAGTAGAGATAGATTATTATTGAATATGATTTAAATAACCTTCCAGCGCTTTCTGTGCAATTAATATTGCATACATTATGCCTGTAAGTATGTAATCCATATTTTCAACTCAGTTTGCCAAGTATAAATTCACAGCTGGGTAGAACACAACAGGCTGTAAAGTCCATCCAGTACCTTAAAGCAATGACATATTCACAAGTATTGCTCTTCAATTAATCAAGAAGGCAGAATAGGTGCCTTGCCAACACTGGTGACTGCAGTAGGGCAAGCTATCAGAAGCAATGTGTTGTACAATCACCAATAACAATCACCAGCTTCAATCTAACAGTTCTCTATTTTTGTGATCTACCATGTATTCATCATCTTGATGTCTCTTTATTGGCTGTCATTGAGATGACACAAAGCAACCTTGCCATCCATATTTATATAATGGTGGAAGTAAAACCAGGTTCAGAAGTTCTTCAAAGCTGAAGATTTATATCCCACTGAATACCTTTTAATTGGCTTCTGTGGGGCAACAGATATTAATTCAGACAGAGAGTAACAGAAAATTAATTAAATATAAACTCTCTAAAGTGATGAACATACAGAAAGGAATCTGTGTTAACTTTTCCCAATGCCTCTTAATATCTATCATACATTTTTGGATGTATAATTTACTCATGTGTGTTTTAATTATCTGAAATAAAAATATGTTATGTTGCTCTCAGATATTAGAAATAATTAAAAATAAATCAGGAGTCTTATTTTATCTGACAACTCTTAAAACGATTCTGAATATGTGCTTCTAATAAGTACACAAATAAACAAGACAAAAGAAACAGCCTGACACAAGACGTCTTGTTATCACCAACAGTAAAAAACACCAAGAGTTTAGACACATTTGAAGGAGTCGAACTGAATACAAAATATACAGTTTCAATGTAGCGAAGAGTACAACCTAATCTAATAAATAGTTATTAATATAGTTTAAATCTTGGTAAACATCTCCAGCAAAATTGTTAATACACTAGTTCAGAAACTGAATTATTCAATAAAGCCAGCTAACTGGAAAGGTTTAACCAATAACGTGCACAGATACTAGGTTTACATAAGAAAGCTCATTAAGAATGTTATGATCTTAAGCAGTTAATTGGAATGAACATGGTGGTTTGGATTTTTTGTCAGAGGCTAATTAAATTTCAGAACAAACCATCTAAGCAGATTTGGAAAAAAGGTCATACATTCTCATAGATACAATTGCCATACTCATCCTGGATGTAACTTCCCTGCAATAAGCACAATCACGCCATTGAGTAATTTAACGCTATGTCCATAGAGTTTTTCTAAAGAAAGAAGAATTCATTACAATGTTTTTTCCTTTGTTTTGTTTTTTTTTTTTCCTGAAAAAATTGCAGACAGTGAAAGTACAAGGGAATGACATCTCCCACAAGCTGCAGATTTCAAAAGTGAGGAAAAAGGATGAAGGCTTGTATGAGTGCAGGGTGACCGATGCCAACTATGGAGACCTTCAGGAATACAAGGCCCAGGCATTTCTCAAAGTCAATGCTAATAGCCACTCTCGGCGAATGCAAGCCTTTGAGGCATCCCCGATGTGGTTGCAAGACATGAAACCTCGTAAAAACATCTCAGCAGCTGTCCCAAGTAGCATCCACAATTCTGCCAATCAGCGTGTGCGTGCCACCTCCAGCCCCGAAGCAGCAGCCAAAATCCCCAAACAAAGTCCACAATCAGGTATGGTAAAGCATTTTGAGCTTTCATTTGATTGCTTACCAGCATGTAAAAGGAGGCTAAATCAACAAGGTAACCAGGAATGGTGACTAGGAAGAGTGTGGTGCTCATTTATTCCTCCTTCTCTCTGGTTCTATTCTTCCTGCTATTTTTTTACTTCCTAAAATCTGAAGGATAAATTTCTAAGCAGAAGAAGCAAAAAACCTTAAACTTCTGTATGTGGATTTTATCTCTACTGGTTTTACCCACCTAAGGCTAGCTCTCAAATCAAAGCTTAGTTTTCCCTGTAGTGTGTGTGGAGAGAGAGGGGCATGTCAGTGAATGACTCATCTCATTTTAAGATGTCTATGCACGATAAATTAAATAAAATACTCATCCAGATGTGTTTCTTCCTAAATTATTTTACACCAGTTACCTAACTTATATTTTCAACATTTGTTAAAATTAATCTACTTTTACTGTCAATCCTGTTTTCATAAGGAACTTGACTTCTAAATCTAAGCAGACCTTAAATACACCAGATAGTTTTTTTTGTTGTGTGGGCTGTAGAAAGACTGTGGGTGTGACAGAGAGTGTGTTTGTCATCTTCAGGTGCTTGACCATTGGCTCTGAATCAAAGGTTAAAATGGCAATGTCTCCATTGTCTGTCATGTAGCAATTAACATTTTATACATTTTGTTGGGGGTCTTTTGTTCAGCACTGTATACATAAACTATATTCAATATCAGTCTGCATTTTCTGCATCGATATAGTAGAAGTCACAGCTGTGCAAAGGTACATGAATATACAGGAGGTGCATTTCTGTATGATGGCAATAGAGGGATGGACAGGATTAAAAACTGAGCTGATGTAAATCATTAAATATCCTCTGGAAAACAACCTGTGCAAGTTTAAGGGTTTCTGAGTTACTTCTGTTTACCCTGAGGGCCAATGTAAGGTGAAATCACAACCTACCTTAAAATATATAATGGTAGCTAATTAGCTCAGATGCATCATTTTTCTGCTAGTATGCTATTAAATCAAAAACTCTGCATACAACAAATTTCATAGCACACCTATTGTGAAATCACTTTCAAATTACAGGCAAGAAAGGTTAGAAAGACTTTTTAATAAGGAAAATACCTTTCCTTACAAATTGGAACAATATGATTATTCATATAAAAATTCTTATTGCTGTTAAAAAAGATGGTACATGTACTATCACTATTTTACCTCTGTACACATTTTTTTAAATTTATGTAAAAAGTTACATTTAGTTCTCTTTTGGTGAAATGGAGCCATTGTCATTTTTAAGCTCTTCCAAAAAATGTCTAACTTGTTAGAAGAAAAGAAATATTTCACTTGATTTAAAACCACCATTCTACCCTGGCTTTCCTTTCAGATAAATGTATTTACTTCTTATTTTCCATTGGACTCATACATTTTCAAGCTGTGGACTTTTCCATAAAGTGAAAACTCTGATTTCTAGTCAGTCCTATGTGAAATTAATTAAAATAGTCAGAGGTTTATGAAATATGTAGCAACAGACTATACTGCATTGCGGCCAAAGCATGCACTAAACAGCTAATCCACTAAATCATTTTGGATATATAATTGACTCTATAGTATTGTTTATGTCTTTAGTCCAGGCAATGTCTTGACTGATTACTGGACATTTGTTACTTGAGTGCTTGTAGGCTATTACACAGAAAGGTCCCTGTAAAAAAAAGAAAAAAATGAAAAATCTCTAATTTTTTATTTGAGCAAAGATTAAGGCAGATCAAGTACAGACAATCCCAATCATAAATAATTTAAAAATTGAACAGATAAAATACATTTTAGTTTATTAATTCATTTTTTATGGTACAGAACAGACAAATGCTGCTTTCGTCAGAGATGTAACTTATCTACTGCAGAAATAAAAGTATACCGGGGAATTCTGTTATGCTTAATTTCAGTTTAATGGTCCCTTTCTATAGAGATTATTGGTGATATTCTTGACAGCATATTTTAAACATCAGTTCAACTGTTGAGAACCAAAATTTGCTTTTCTTTACTTTACAATATCTTGGCCTGGCTCTTCCAGTTTTGATGAGATTTGGATTTTCATTCCATTTTACAGTTGTTCTACACTAATAGAAATACCCACAGGAGCACAAGGCAGTGGAGAATTTTATATCTATCTAACTGAGAGGGGCAACTTCAGCTGAGGGAGGGGAGATGTCAATTGTGAGACCTCAAAGAAAGCAGAAATGAGGTGTCACAGACATTAATAGTCTATCTTTTTATGATACAGAATCAACACAACCTCCTTATTTTATCAAATGAGAAAGTCTTCCCCTCTTTAACATCATACTAACCATATATGTGCATGCACAAGATTACTGTGTGATTACATTATATGTAAGCAACATATCCATCCAGTCTAGAACACAGAAACATGTTTGAATACAAATATATCATGAATAAGTACAAAGTTGTACCTAAAAGATGTACAGGTTGTGATGTTTGTTCATGTTGAATAAAACACTGACTTCAGCAATACTGCTTGGAAAGTACTATTAACCATAGGTAATTGCATCAAATATTCTCCAATATTAGCGAGCTGGTACATAGTTCTTAGCAAACAATAAATTTTGACTGCCATGCTCAAAGATTGTTGTGAAATGCATTTATGACAATGGGAAATATGACACTGTGAAATTATTGGCAAGTCTGTATTCAGCTACTGCTGAAGAACTCAGCTACTAATATATGAAAAATTGACTCTGACTGTATGAATATTTTGTCCTCAAAACTTGTTTTTGGAAGGTAGAGAGCACTCTACTCAGCTCCTTCTATCCTGAAGCACACTACAGGATTTTATTTATTTCTTAACAATAGATATTTACTATGTAGCTCTATAAAAACAGTTTTTACAGTCACTACTATTTTAAGACATCAACACTTCCCATCTGAACAGAAATTTAAGCTATTCTCCGACTTTACTCAAAAGTAAGAATACTGTGATAACTGTCAGGGAGCTATATAGCCATGGCTGACAAATTAGAGTGCTATGAGATCAATCCAGTATTTTGCACTGCTCTGAAAAATATTATGTGAATATAAAAACAATATATATATTACTGTAAGCATAATGGAGATTCAGTATAGGAAGAATAGCTAATGAGAACATCTCCCACAGACAGTCTTTATATAATTTACTAAGAAGTATATAAATGAGTACCTCAAAGTCAAAAAAGGCAGGAAAGCAGAAGTCAAAGCCAACACAGCCTGACCCATTCATTTCATAATTATGGTCTGAAAAAATTGAAGCAACCCATCATAGCTTAACAGGAATCTGAGTAATTTGACTGATTGATCTGCATATATCCAGAAAATGTCCTATGGAGATGGAGTGACAGACCTTTTTCCTGCATAATTCATAACAACCTATCTTAGCCCAAAGGTAAAAACACAGAGTTATGACAAAGCTTTGCAATTCTAAGCAATGCTGCAATTAAATGGGGTCCAAGAGCTAAAATTAATTCAGGTGAAAGGAAGCTAAATAATCTCCTGGCTGCAACAAATGTCATTGTTTCATGGATACAAATCTAAACTAATTCTGCTGCCTGCATTCAAGTCACTCATCATTTGTAGCAACAAAGCAGCTGGAGAATTTGTTGTGCTGAAAATGCATCTATCCCCCAAACTCTTCCTGTTTTGCCAATGCTCTGTTAAAGCGCTCAAAGCCATTAGTTGCTTTTCAGACTCAAGAAGATCAGTCTCAGAGAACTACAAATGAAGAAGTGACAATTAGGTCAATTCTCTGACTGCTTATATACAGACTCTGCACATTTCTAGCAACTTTTTCTTCTTTCATGAAGTATTGAATTCAGCTATTGAGCTATCTGCATGCCGAAATTTACTGTGATGATGGCAGAGGTCCAGCGAGTGACTTGAAAAGGAACTCAAAAGGAGAATGTGGTACTTACCTAGGCAAAATGGCCTGGAATCTTGGCATCATAAATCACATTGAGAAGCTGATCATCAGGCATGAATGCAAAAGAAGAGGATGAAAACTCATTTCTTCAGTGTGTTGATGCTGATAAACTGAGGACATTACTTCCTGTCTCTGTTTTTATTTAGAGAATCTAGGAATCTCTTATTATCAATCTATTTTAAGCACAAATTTTATGTCCAATTTGGAATCTCCTGGGATATAAACCAACTTCTGTGGTTTTGGGTTTTTTTAATTCTTTTTAATTTTTGTTCAATCTCCTCTTACTGCAAAGGAACAAAATGTCTGCTCTAGCCTCCACCAAGGTGGAGCCAATATAACTGCTTTCTTCAGTAAGAGCGTCCTTGGCTTTCATACTTACTATTTTAGACACTCAGTACAATAAAGTTGGGAGGCACCAACCGTTATTGTGATTATGGCTTAGCAAAAAGTCAAGTCTTTGTTTCCTTAGAAGCTCATGAAAGCAAAAGCCAAGTGACGCTTTTGTTCTTCTTGTTCTAAGTCTTATTCTGCTGTTCTCAGGAATACTTACAGAAAGACTATTCCATTTTGCAGCTGTATACACCTGCAATCTTTGTTTTTACTTGAAGTACACACTTTGATTCCCTTTTCATGAAAAGATGATGTTCTACTTTTTTTAGCTTCTCAAAATAATGGAAACAATAGATTAACTAAACCATGTTAGTTGATGTAGCCCTAGAAACTAGTTAGGTGTTGACCTTGAAACTGTAAACGTCTGAGGAATGCTAATGTGCTCCGAATAAATTCATTGACAAAGCAATGTCTTTACAGCAGCTAACCTTTCACCCTTGGTTTTTTAAGACCAGGATTTCCAATTCAGAATCAACTCAGTAATGCCTTATGTTTCTTTTAAAACCCCCACATCTTAATTTCTTATATGTGCATATTTATTGATAGAACAAAATGCATACAAATACTTAAACTCCTATTCCTAGTGCTTAGCTCACCTAGACCCAGTAACAAACAAACTCTTCTCGGTGTATCTGCAGTTCTAATTCCTGTCACAAACAAACTGATACCTACTTTTTGTAACCATCCCTCATTGCCATTGCCAATCACCAATACTATACCACTGTCAATTTGTATTCATTTCTATTCCTCTTATAAAAACACAGGTTCCGCAACTAAGAAGAGGAAGCAATCACCAATCACTATTTGTTCATTTTTCCTGTTCTATAAGTTTGAGCAGTTGTTCAATCCCACATTCCCATATCAGACTGAGTACTTAGGTATGCTTCATTACATATACATTCTTTCTGAAATCAAAGATATTATTTTCAGCCTTAGTTATGCCCATGGTTAAACAATAATAATAAATCACAAGAGAAAATAATGGTCTTCTGAGATTTCTTGAGATAACATTGGGATTTGTCATTTAATATATGACAGCTTCACTGTAACTCTGTAAAAAGAGTTATTTTTGTAAAAGTGATGGTATTTGGATGCTGCATTAATTATTTGTCCCTTATGAAGCCAGTCAAGAAACAGAACAGAAACAAACTAAATGTACAAAGTCTAAGCAAATAGACTTTTGCTCTTTCCCCATCGACATTGTAGTTTATATAATGCACATGTGTATTGACATCTTTCCTATTATTTTAGTGACATTACCAGTGTGTTTCACTGGTCTGTCTGTTTGTCATTGCTACATATGCACTTAATCATATCTCTTCCTTTCTTTTAGCTGCTTAAAAATAGACCTTTCAGACTAACCTCATGATTAGAACAAAATTCACATACAAAGATCTGGTAGGAGACCGCTCAAGAGTTCCCTGAATAGCAGAATCACAGTAGTTCTGTTCTAATGCCTGATACAACTTTCTTTGGTAAATAACCACCAGAAAGATTTCAGGTGTGCCATACATTCAGTAAACAAAGAGAAGAAAGTGAGGAAGAGAAAAAAAAAAGGGTGGGGGGAAGCTGTGTATGATTTGTTTGTCAGCTCACTCAAATTGCTTTTCATTGCATCACAATCAGATATTGCACTGGGTCATCAGAGATTGCAGCATATGTGTCAGGGTCTGCTCTTGAAATAACTGATAACTGATGGGATTTCCCTGCTTCAGAACACAACCCATTTGTTGCTTGACAGATACACAGCAAAGCAGAGGATATTTTCACTTTTTTCAGATGAGAAGCAGGAAGTTTCCCGTCTGTGGTGCCTTACTTCATTACGAAAATTCTTTGCATCACACAGAATAAAAAAGAATGGGTGCAATTATCTGCTGGCTGGAATGGATACAACTCTGCTGAAGTCTAAAGAATGTAATTCATTTAAAATAGCTAAAAAATTTTTGCTAAAAGATGAGGATGAAGATGAATTCTCTTCTACTCATAATGTAAGAGTGAACTATAAGAAGAATGTAAACTTTGCCCTGCTCATACTACCTGAACTTTAGAACAGTGAAGTTTCTAGGAACTGAAAGAAGGAAAGAAAAATACCTGAAAACTGCTATTTTCACCTCATTCAGATTCAGAGGAGAGGGCATTCTTGGTGGTGGGTTTTGTTGCTTCTTTTTTTTTTTTTTTTAAATGTAATTTTTCTTCAACTTTGATCAACTTTTTTCTAGTTTTTCTCTTTGAAATCTTAGACTAGACTAGCTAGAAAGCACAACACTTTCAGAATCTTCTTATTCTGTGGAGAGGAATTTTATATTTGATTAAATAATTCAAAAACTTCAAAGATATTCCAGAGACTGTTACCATCTTTACGCTACAGTAATAATCAATTAATGCTTCTTTGTCGATGATAAAGCTGGATGGTATTTGAAGAGCAACTAATGATCTTTCTGAGTGCCTTGAGAAGAGAAGACTCTGCTCCAAACTCCATTTTACCCTATCATAAGGAAGTTGCCATCGTACTTGGCAGTGCAAATTGTTATCCTGTCTGTGTGTGGGCGTTCTAGTCAGATCCCTCTCACTGCAGTTTGCTCCCCCACCTACTCACAAATGCTACTATCTTGGAAAAAAGCTGCCTAATTTTCTGTGAATAAAAAATGTGAAAGTTAGTTGCATGGCCACATTTGCAGTGCTTCAAATATTCAATTTGTGTGTTCATCAACCAACAAAACACAAAGAGCAAATCTGAATGCTACTTCTGCTGCTGTTCCTGTTTCCACTGCTGTTATTATGTCAGCTGCTGTTTCCTGTGACACTGACTGAGGATTTTGGACACGAAATCACAGCCACAGGGCTATAAGGATTATAAAAATTACTCAACAAGACTACAGAAGATGATGTATGCACCTCTAGTTCATTCTGTGCCACTGAAAGAAAGAGTTGAAACAACAAGATATTTTGTCAAGAAGCAACAATAAATCAGTCATGAAGCCAAGAACTTGCAGTAGGTCTCACAGGGAGCTATACATTCAGAGGGTGCAAGGCCCTTTAGTAGAATTAAAATGTTATAAAATATGACTGTATAGGTTTGTGCCTGTCTGAAACACTGCCAAAATAACAGGTCAGTTACCTACTTTGCAATTATTCGCACACATTCAATATCTAGTATTCAGTGACCATCTTTTACCTGGAGAGATTTTGAAGGGTGAAGGCTTTGGATTGTGAGCACTGATTTAAGTCTTGCAGTTTAAAATGTTGCCACACCAAGTACTTATCTTGCTCCAATCAGAAGTTATTGCCCCAAATCTGGATGGCAGGAGGAAATCGGTGTCTACTGCTCCGCTTTCCCAGTTCACAGTGTCAAGCCTCTGTATTGTCATAAAGGCATCCATGGCAGCTGATAAACTAAAACAGAGCTCTTAAATTGAGATAGATGAAGAGATGGCATGGAGTTTGCATGTATCACTCCTACTATTGGGGGTTTAATTTCCATTAGAGGGGGAGGCAGAGAGATGGAGGCACTGTCATCTTAAACTGCTCTAGCTAAACCCATTAAGAGTCTGTGAGTCATAGCACTTCGACAGAGGCAACTTCTGTTAGTCAGAGGCATTGTTCTAATCTCTATAACAACTGCATTATCCACCAGGCAAACAAAGGATCAGAGGAATAGTCCCTGCCTCAAAACACTTAGCCATCTAGGAATCAGACAGAAGAAAACACACTCATCCAGAGGAAACTTAGCTGGGTTCCATGAAAATAGACCTTATATAAATGATATAAATAAAAGGAGACCAGGTTGACTGTATGTCAAACATGAGCCTAAGTGGCAGACTTGAAAAATGAGAAAAGGGAATGCATGTCACATATTGAAATATTTACAAAAAATTATGTTTTTCATTCTGTCTTTGTTATAATAACCCTCTTTAAATATGTTTTTCATGACAGTGCTGTTGAAGATGATAGTGTAATATTAATTATCACCTACTTAAATTTTCTTTCCAGTAGATGAAAGAATTAAAAAGATGCAAAATGCAAAGGGGGAAAAAAGACAAGTGCAATTCTATTTTTCTTCAAATAAAACCCCTGTTGTAACTTTATGGTACCTTTCAAAAATGGCTTCATTAACAGTTTAATTAAATGTGGCATATATCAAATATACCCACATTTATATATACATTATAAAAAATACTGAGCAGTTTCTGTTGGAGTCATGTTTACTTACAACAGCACAAGCTGATTACTAAAAGAAGAGTCAATCCAAGCACTTTTGTTAACAGCGTATATTCCACCTTCATTCAGTATAGGACATAACAATGTGAAATATAGGGTGAAGATGAGTACCACAGGACAGTCAGAAAAACCTGCATTTGATTTAGAATCAGCCATTTCATACAGATAAATACAAATGCACCAGTTTATATTTTTTTCTGCCACACATAAAAAAAAAAAAAGTCTTAAGGTTTCTTTTATCTGTGTTTTTGAGAGATAGATGAAAGAGAAGGATGAGAGAGAACAGTGCCCAATGCTGATAAGAGCAGTCAAAAAATCTGCTGCCAGTTGTTCCGAAACCATACCAATTATCGACTACATTTGCTTGAGCTTGCACCCCTCCCCCTCAGCTTTGAACGACTGCAACAGGACTGCTTCCTGGACTGCTTCTCACACAAGTTTTAGTCAAATAGTAACGCTGGTATTTCACAGACTGTGCAAACACCTCTTTTAGCAAAGAAAGTACTCTCCCCAAAAAGTACTCTCTCACTGAAATAGAAATAGCTGAAGTCAATGCATATGAATGCATGTTTCTTATACGTGTGAAGTGTTTTTAAAACCTTGCAAGTTCAAACACCACCTAAAGGAAGGAAGAGAATTAGGATATCTGCTACAAGTGGCTGATGCTTGGACATTTGTGATTGCGAGCCCCAGGTAGGCAGAATGTCATTCTTCTAAGAAAGTCAGGGAAGTTTGAGAAATGAGCTTAGTCAAGTACACTATCCAGTTAATCATTCTCAAAAGCTGTGTTCAAACTCAATAGTTAGTTTTGGCTATTTTCATTAGAACAGTACAAACATCTATAAATGTTGAACTACCCATTTTAATTATACGTTTAGGGATCTCACACCTCCCTCCTGTCTGTTCAAGGCAAAAGGATGACAGGGTTGAATCATTCTGATGATCTTGTTTTCATCTTTGAGAGTGACATTAGAGACTCTCTCAGCTTCTTCCTAGTGCATGATTGCCCAATTAGGAAGCCTGGTTTTGCTCATGAGTTTAAAGAATAAGATATGAACAAGAGCACTTTTTAAAGAATTAATCAGGGAATGATGACTCTCAGATATGTTCTGGTAGAAAGACAAAAATGACAAGAAATAAATGTTTCTCTGGGTAGGAGTTAATGTCAGGAACAATGTAGAAAGTGATCTGAATGTAAAATCCCAGGTATATTCACACCAGTATACCCTTAATTCTACTTCTGTCCATCTTGGCATTGTGAAAATGCAGAAGTCATTCAAAGTCCCACTCTCTTTCTCCTTTCATAAAGTTATCTGTTGGTTATCCTTTTATAGTTTTACTATGGCTTGTTCTAGACCACTACCTGAAGCCAAGAATCATTTTTCCTACATGCTACCAATATTTGAAGTCTCCTCTAGTTTTTTTGCTTCCAAGTGTTTCCATCAGAATTAGTAAATAGAATATGACTTGAGGTGGACCTGGTAGCAAGTTAAAGGCTGTGACCTGCCTTAGCCCAGAAAAAGCTCCAGAAGTTATTGTGGCTCAGATTTCTGGCAGAACGCTCTCCTCTATTCAGCATTGAAAAGTTGTCACTTTTTTTGCCCTGTGACAAGATTGAACACCTCTGGGTGCCTTACCTAGTAAAAGCTAAGGACTAACCATCCATCTAGAATCCCATCTCTCTTTCTTATCGGCTCCTTATGGGCATCACTAACAGGAAAGGGGCAGATATGATGAGCAGAGCTACATGCTGAATGCAAAGTCTAAGCAGACTTCAGGGAAATTCAATACATAACCTGTTCTAAATTTCTTCTGGTGTGTAAGACAAATGCCTTTGTCCTCTGCAGTACTTGAGGAGCAAATCATACTGTTTTAAGGTGATTATTGTACAGCCAATGGACAAAGATGGAGGGAAAGCCTAAGCAAAATTATCTCTATTGAGTATGAATGATACTGCTCATCTTCTGTCATTCAGTTCCCCAAAATCAAACACAGACAACTGAGCCCTAAAACACACTTGAGAAGTCATTCCCCTGAAGAGGGAGAAGGAGACCTTACATTTCTGGATAAATTTCTTCCTGAGTGTGGGTATATTTATCCCATCAGTATAGGAGAGATATACACAATTGTTATTTTTGCAATTCAGAAGAATAAGAATTATAGCAATTGCTAGGCCAGAGAGGAAGAATCTTTTTATTGAAAACCTGTGTGAGACATATTAAAATAAAACTTCAGATAAAACCAGTTGTACTTGATTTCACCTATCTTTGTGGATATAAAACTGCAAATATTCTCCGAGTAATCTTATGGTTCATTTATGTCCCCAGTAAAATTAAGGAAGGTGTCACATGAACTTTTACTTACTTTACATGGAAGTAACACAAAATTCATGTGATTTCAACTGGGGCTGACAAGAGGAGTATTTAAAATCTAACAGTATAAAGCAAAACTAAGTGGTGTAAAACAGCAGACCAGGTACCTTAAGATTGAAAACATCAGCACAAATTCCTGGAAAATGAAACTTCCAAGGTTTCAACACCTCTGTGATTTCAGAAATCAGTAGAACAACAAAATTAACTCATACCCAGCACAATCCAAATATATGTCTCTGAAACATAGGTGTTGATATTTAGGCCTAAAGTAATACATACAGAGAATCTGGGATGAATTTTTGTGTGACTGGCTGTATTTCTCCTGTACTGGTCAGCACAAAGCCAGGACTCTACTAAGGCAGTAGTCTTTCCTGTGATCAGTGGGTTACTACTTAAAGGAAACTCAAAGATACCCTCACTAAACTTACATGTTTAGTAAAATAGGAAAGAAATGCTGTTGAATTTTCAGCTTCCTACTGTTACTCGTGTGAGAATACACTGCACATTGTACACATAACTGTTGGGAGAAAATTTTCAGAGGCTCTGACAGGTATTGAGGCTCAGAAAGCTGGAAGCTATTACATCCCAGAGAAATCCTAAATCTTAGAAAGCACAAGGAATGCCAAACTTTCTAAACTTCAATTCTGGCAGATGCAAACTGCTTGAGACCCAGGGGGGTTTACCATGTAAGGTACTCTTATAAATAGAAGACGCTAAAATTGTAGTTCCTGAGGCAGCTGCTTAGTTTACAATTCAGTGTTTCATCCAGCTGTGAAAAATAAATGGGTGAAATTATTCAACCATCATTTGCTTTTCCCTGCTTGCATCCCCAAATCCCGTGTATGAGACACAAATTTTGTCTGATCAATATCTTAGTGAAGGCAAGGGATCACGGTCATTCAGGCATGCAATGAGTAACTACCTTTTCGACCAGTTGCATTTTACTAAGAATTTATAACTTCTGGTGGCTTTATTTTATACTTAGATGCTCTAAAAGTAACTTCATCAACAGAAAAAGATTGATGTTTAGCTGTGGGGCCGATACACTAGGAGCCATGAAATATGAGCATTAAACACTAGGGTCACAACTATTTATCACTACTTTTTTCTTTGTGTTCCTAACATTTAAGTAAACCATAAATTTGAATAAAACACAGTTTTAAACTCTTTAATACCATGAACAAATCTTTCATGCTGTTGCAGAAAAACTTATCATCACATGCCTTTGGCCATACAGCATTTGTTCACTGGAGAAGGCTAACTATTGCAGGGACATTTGCCCTTTTGGATATATGTTCGTAGCAGGAAATAAAAGACAACTAATGGGGATTTACTATCACAAGAAGAATTTAACTGGATCCCAGTGGCTGACAGCTGGAACTGTGAGAATGTCTGACCCACATATCAAGTAGAGTTTAACTAATAATGTAGAAATAATATACATATATATTATACCACAGTTCTTCTTCTGAGTGACTGTCTTTGAGGATTACATAATTGCAGCCCAGCTTTACCCAGTGCTGTTGACCTGCAATATAATTTCTTTTAGCTCCTATTATGTTAATTAGAAAATAATGTTTGAGATGGTGGGATAATGAGTAATCAGTTTAGCAAATCCACAGCCAGATAGACAGGTTTTAACTTTTATTACTTTGCTTACAGTTCAGGTGATATTATTCAAGTCCTAGTCAGAATGGTAGACTAAAAACACATCTGCATGAGAACTCTGAATTTGGATATGGTGGAATTGAGTCTCTGATTTGAGCACCATATGACTTCCAGATTCTAAATCAAAATGGAAATTTATGAATATTTTTATCACTTTTTTTGAATATGAAAAACAAAATCATAGAATATGAACAAAAATGACAGAAGAGAAAAAGGAAAAAAATATGAAAAGGATTATTTTAGTTTTCCTATGTTCTTATTCTACCTTTGCAACTTTCACTCTCCCAAAATCTAAACAATTACTTGGGTTCATGAAAGAAAAATTATAATTCTTTTTCACATCTCTGGAAAAGCAAAATGAAGTTTAAGAGTATACTTAGACTTCAATTTTATTTCAAAAGCATCACTGAAAAAATGAGAGCACTCCTAATAGCCATATATGTCACTGTATATTGCAAGTCAGTTTTATGTGGGTTGATACATTACCATAAATTTCTCTGTTTGGATTAGACAGCATTTTGGAAACTATTAAACCAGACTAAGATCTACTAACCAGTTCCCAAAACCTTGTGGAGGACACTGTCTATTACAGTTTTTTCCAACAATCCTAATAACGTCTTTCTTCACATAGAAACTGAAATTGTTTTAGTTTTTATTCCCCTAAATTTTTCCGATATGTTCAGAATTGCTTTAGCTTGCACTAACTGCATGTACTCTAACCTAAATCCCCTGCAAGATAAACAAACTTGCTGTTTAGAGAAGGACATGCATGTAGAACATATGAAGTGAATTGGAGGGAAGTCATGGATTTATGCAGAAACTGAACATTGTAAATAAAAAGGTTGTGTGTATACATTGTGTGTTACCCCCTAATTTGGGAATCTACAGATTGTCTTATTGAAAAAAGAAAAATGAAAACAAAAATATTTGGTCTGCAAATCAAATTTGGTCTGCAAATACTATGGTGCTGCTTTTCCCACTGTGACATATTTTAGGTTAAACTTAGTTTATATCATACTTTTTCTCTTCACATTACAGCTTTAAAATTCTCAAATTGTAACATCATTAATTGCTATAGAAACACTTTTAAAATACATTCATGAGATTCTGTCAAGTTACAAGATGAAATGTATCTCCAAAAACCTCTTTAGAGTTTGTAGTGAGATATATTTCCCTGGTTCAATCAAAAAGAAAAAACTTTTAAATGGAATAAAACAAGTGAAAATAATTCAATACATCAGGACGTGATCTAACACTAACAAAGATTCTAACTAAGTTCTACTAACATCATTAGGGAAAGAAAAGCCTTCATAAAAATCTGTCAAATGACAGATTTTACACAGAGAGAGAATAAAGTCATGCTGCAGTAAAACCAAAACCAGAAACTGAACTCAGGTCCAAGTTCATAAATACTACCTGTGTGAGAACAACCACAGGGAAAAAGTTGCAGTGAATTTGCTTGTGCATTTGTTTGTTTGTAATACAGAACAAGTGTCTTGAGAAGCACAGCAAACTACAGCAGTGTAGTACTAGTAATATTATAAGGTGGGCAAGAGAAAAGTAGGCTTAACCACTCCTGTCTTCTTTCAGTAGAAACTAAGTTCAGAGTTCCTGTGGAATTCCCTTGGAAAAATGCTAGTAATGTCTTTGAGACAAGTTTTTATTTAAAAGTTAATATATATTTAACGATTCTATTCACATGTGTATAATTGAAATATCACTATTGCTTAGAAGGTCTTGTGTATGTGACAGAGGACTAAGAGTGTTTTATGTCAACCACTATATATGTAACATCTGACACCATGTATTTACCAAAGTAAGCAGTGTTTATCTAAAATCTGGGATTTAGTTTAATCCCCATTTCAAGAGGGGAAAAAAAATTACTAAAGACAGGAATAGAAATACTTCTTGCTACTCTTATAGTTAGCAGATACAGAGAATGGTATTACAACTGAAAACTTTAAAAACAAGCACTTGCCTGGAGTTCTTTTTGCTTTCATTGTGTATATTCTTTATGATAAGATAAATGTGCTTTTTGGGATGCAGTGAAATCCACCATTCAGTTTAATATTAAGTTCTTTACAAAAAATATCTTATACACGATTAATAGCTTTTTTAAAAAAATTACCATTTATTACAAGTCCAGCATTATCATGGGCTGCTTTTAACACCATTGTTACCTTGCTATAGGACTGATGCCTCTATAATCTATAATGCCATCAGTAATATTTATGCTTTTCAAGTATATTTTCAAATCTATATTTCAAATATTCAAATCTATTTCTCAAATAGATTTAAAATCTATTAATCATGCATCAACCTGTTATAATCTGAGCTTTTACTTATAGTGCTACCAAATTACATTTATAGTTTTGACCTCAAATAATTAGTTTCAGATTCTGAATGTAATTCTAGATGATACAGGGAGTTATCAAGCACTGCGACTTGGCGTGTAAGACATCTAAATGCTCATGTCCTTGGTGTGCGAACATTTCAGTTTAATTAGTGTAGCCCTGAATGTTTTTATTCTGCTAGCATACTAAATATAAAGTTGTGGGTTTAGAAATAACAATATGGGCCATTGTTTTCATAGCTTTTTAAAAAGAAAACAAACTCTGGGAAAATATAATTTCTCAAAAATAAATAGTCCAAAACTTTTGGCAATCTATTTTCCCCTCATAAATAGCATAACCATTTGCCTGTATCTCCTCCAGTTTACAAGAAAACACTCTTTAGCCACTAGATGACTTTTTTGTTAGCAGTCAATGATGTGATGCTGGAAATGATTTTGTAAAGAATACTTGGAGGTGGAAGGTATTTGGCTTTGTTCCTCTTGGTTTATGGTTTCACTGGGTAATACTGTTTAAAAAGACAGACAAGAAAAAAAAAAACAAAGCAAAACAAACAAACAAACAAAAAACAAACTCCCTGGGACTGAAATACTTTGTATGTGTTGTTATTTGCAGTGCATGCCAAGACATTCATGGGCACCAGAGCCAACCTGGCGAGCTAATTAAATAAATAAATGTATATGTTTAAAACAGCCTTATAAGGAGCATTGGAAATCTGCAAGATGAGCGAATATCTTATAACTTCTTCCGCAGGTGCGAGGATAGCTACAAGCCATGGACTTTCTGTCCTGCTTCTTGTTTGTGGCTTTGTGAAGGGTGCTTTGCTTTAATCTAAAAGTGCTGACTTTTTCCAATATCACTTTCTCTTCTTAAAGCAAAGAGCATATCGCCTGTAAAATCCACGGAGCGGACAGCAAAGTTGACCCTAACCTCCAACCACCACTCTGCACCCAATGTACTCTAAATCTCTACACAAGGAGCACCTTCTTCAGGAAGTACAAACAAAATTACTAAATAAATAAAATAAAATAAAATAAATATAAAAAAGAAGAGGATACCACATGTTTTCTTGATATATCTTATTTTCTTTGGCGTATCACTGATATTTTATTTGAAGAGAACTGGTGTGATGTAATCAAATGTTTTGTAACAGCAAGACCTAGTTTCCTTTTCTTTCGGCAAGGAGAAGCCTCATCCTTGACTTCTCAGGGGTTGGCCTGCGAGTCCTCAGTATTACAGAGTTAACCATGGATGACATTTGGTTTCCTATGTGGAAAGAACCGTTCCAGCCTGGAAGCAAAAAGAGGCCAAATAATGAAACAAACCATAGTGATTTACCATAAATAAAATACACACAAACTTTATTAAAAAGCCTTTTCTTTCTTTTTTTTTTTTTTTTTTTTGCATGAGGAATAGTGAGGAGAAAATATATTCTACAAAGCAGCTCAGCAGACTAGGGGATGTTGTTTCTGAAAAACATGAGGATATTTTTCTTTTGAGATTTTTTTTTTCTTTTTGCTTTTTAATATACTACTCTTTTTCCCCGTGAGGTTTTTTTCCTGTCTTTTGTTTGTTTCTCGTTCAATGGTGGCAAGTACCAACTTAGGCCAACCCCTGATGACTGTGTGGAGGTTTATATATATACATCCTTTTTTTTGTGTGTGCGTTCTATATTTCAGTGTGTTTTCTCTAATTTTGCAACTCCTGTATATGCAAAACTGACTTAAATTCTGTAAATTGCTTACAGTCTGTGTGATATAACTTCAGAGTAGACATACTTTGGTCCTCATGCAAGCCAGTTTTTAAAATTATATATATGTTGTGCCACCAAGAAACATCTTTATTTCTTTTTTTGACAAAACATCACGTTTTAGTTTGTAATTCAGTAATGTGTGGATTTTGTAATGCATATATTCACTTTGACTGGTTTGACGCCCTTCAGCCCTCTGTTTACTCTGTAAATGCACATTAAAATTTGTTATGGTCTCTAGACAATGAATTATTTTAGTTTGTATGTTGTGTTGGAGTTCAGATGCTGAAAGCTCTTTGAACTTGTGATGTTTATAGAAGATGAAGTGATTCAATCACTAGAGACTGTAGAATTTGGTTTTGGTTTGCAGTCAAAGACTGCACGTAAAGGAAGGTTAAAACCAGAAAACAGACAAATAAACTAGAACACATCTTTAAGGATGTTCTTTTGGTAAATAGTTTTAGGAAAGAGAATTTATTACACTGATAAAATACATTTGCATCATAACTCCTTCTACATGGCCAAAGAAGTGTCTTTCTTTGCTTTTTCTGGAAGTGGATTGTCATTACTCATTGGTATTCTTAATTAAAATACTTTTTGTCTGTGAACTGAATGTGAGAATTTTGCTGTTGAATGATGTAATATGCATTACATGAATTACATTCATTAATGCAGGAAGGAAAAATTGCTACCATTTGCAGCTGCAATCAGGAAGGTTTTTTTCTTTTTCCCGTCTTTCCACTGATGCTGAAAAATTCACACCCTTTCATTTATCAGCACAGACAATCACATACACCACATGCTTATTATGATCTATTTATAGCAGCATTAAGTCGCTGCAGTGTGGTCAGCTGTGTGATTTCTCCTCACTTTGTAAGTACTGTAGAAGAAAATTTAAAAGTATGTTTAATATCTCTCCAGTGTGTGGTCTACAGGCCTAGCATTTTTTTTTCAAAATGCTCATAAGTCTGATTTCTTCCTCCATTACTTTCAAAGGATAAAGAACAAATAAAGGCACAGAATCAACATTTTGTGAAACTAATGCTTTGGAAGACGATAACATATTTGTGCAGATCTAATTTCCCATACATTCTGTAGTATAAGCTTGACTGGGAATAGTCAGTCTTTCTTTGCTTTTAGACAAGACTTAGCAGGAATAAAGAGAGTAGAAGTTTGGCCTAATACAAACAAATCAGGAGTAACCATCAGGAGAAAAAGGTCAACATTTCTTTTATTTCAGCATAAAATTTATGACCCACTTGGAATGTTGTATAATGAGAAAGATTTTATCCGTAGTTATAACAGTTTATCAGCCTACTGACAAAGAAATTAAAAACTGTCCCCATTAAAATATTCTGAATCAAACCCAATATTGTGGGTCAGAGAGGACACAAAGGGGAAAAGAAAGTCAAGAGTCAGAGCTTTTATGAAGTCTCACTTTTTGAACACACCTGTGGAGCCAAAGTTTGAGAACTCTGGAGAAATATCTACATTTTCCCTTTGAAATAGATATCTATGACTGGATGATGTGAGAATCTCCTGCCTGGAGCTTGGAAACTTCAGTTTCCATTGGTCTTAACTGGAACCAAATGCATAATGTCACATGTGCTTCATTTGTTTACTGTATCCATATATCTTGTATGAATATTCCAGGTATGCACAGTCATTGAGACTACCTATCATGACATATGGCATTTGACAGAGCAGTTTACCCTCACAATTGCTAAAGTTGTTACTATGTTAAACTGATATGGTGTTTTGCTTTATGCTGTTAGCTGCTTGGATATAAATCACCATGTACTAGGAATTCAGATTTAAGAACCAGCTGAAATTAAAAGCAGAATTCTAGACCACTTGGATTAGTGTGATGCAAGCCAGAAGACATTCCCATATTGTGATCTGCTATTGTTCAACTGTATCAGAAAAAAAAAAAAAAAAAAGACAAATCTGTAGGACTTTTGAAGGGGACACAGCAGTTGTCCTCCTTCCCCTCTCAAGACAACACACCCAAATTCTTCAGGTAAGACTGATCCAGCCCTACTGGTTGCAGATCCAGAGCACAGCTTTGGTTTCTGCCAATCTGTGTGGATGCAGCAGCAACATCTCCTAACAGAAGCAAGTATTGCATTTCTAAATTCTATACTGTGTCTTAACATCTATTCTTCAAATTGAGAATCTGCGTGAAGCTCCTTGAGTTTCTCAAAATGGAAGTTAAGATACAGTGGCTCCTCTTTTTTCTAAGAATTTTGTTATGAATAATATTTGTCATAGGAATGGAAATACTGTCATTTTCTGCGTGGTGCAGTTCTAGTCTGGGTTTAACACAAATAGATTTAAAAAGTGGCTTGATTATATCCTGAAAAGCTCCCTGTTAAGTTGAATGTCTAGAAGGGCAATTTGCATCTAACAGTGGTAACATCTCTCAACTCAATGTCCTTAACCTTTTGACAAAAAGAGTCCAGTTTTGAGGTGGTTTTTTATGTGACTCGTGCTTCTCAATTTGTGTCCCCAAAGCCTCGTTGCATGTGTGACTTTCTCCAGATTGTTCCAACAGGTTTTGTTTTTAAATAGAAGAATAAGCATGGGTGAGTACAAAGCACTTTTGTATTTCAAAGTATATGCCATCTACACTCACACGCTTTGAGATCTGATGCATCATCAGGTTAAAAGAAACATGTTCCAGCCCATGGGATGTCAATGACAGCCTTTGTATTACATGAAAGAAAGATCTGTGGTGTTTTGGTACTACTATCAGGGATTAGTACTGCAACAGAGCCTGCCTCAAAAGTTCTCCTTTCCAATGGGTTACCAGTGTTCTTTTATGATCTGGAACTTCATGCATAGAAGGTGCTACATAACATATTTGAACTTCTCTTTCTTAATTGTACTTGGTAGACTTTTCAAAGAAATTTGTGGAGCATGAAGAAGGCTCAGACGATGGATTTTTGGCAGACTAATTTAAGATTGAAAGTTCCTCAGAGCTCCTATTAAGAAAGGTACTAGAAAATTTGAATGGTAAACACTGAATCTATCAGAAGCAATTGTTATTTGTTTTTCATTCGCAATATTTAATATTTATATTACAGCACTACCTGAAGGCAAAGATCAGAAGTAGATATAAACATGAGACACCATGGCAAAAGCAATAGGACTGTTTGGAAGTTCATACTTTTTCATGTAATTCAGTGCTACTCTGATTCAAGATCAAAATACACCCTAGAACCAGTTTTTTTTACATTCATTCTTTAAGGTACTCTTCAAATAAAATGAGGAAACAGTGACCAATGCAAAAATCTGAATGTTTGCCTAGTATTTTTCAGTGTTAAACATTTAATTTCTAATGATCTTAACTTCTAATGATCTTAATTGATGTCATTATTTAAGTAATCATTAAAATAAAACAACAAAAATATCTTCCCCCTCCCCCCAAAAACCCCCTAAACCAACACTGCTGTCAGTCTTCAATGTCTTCCTCAAAAAAAAAAAAAAAAAAATAGAAAAGAATTCAAACATTTGTCATTTGCAGGGTATGGGAGCATTTGTCCATGACATTACTATTGGTAAATGTCAAATGTTGTTTACAGAGCTAAAAGCATTAGGAACCAAGAATGGGATCATAATACTTTGTAATATAGATTTTTAAAGGTTAATCTTCCATGATTAGCTCAGCTAAACAATGCTAAGCACACAGTAAATTGATTAATGCAACTCACCGTAAACGCCTTCAGTCTTTTGTTCTGAGCTTCCTAAATATTGATTTATTTGATTTCACCATCGTAAAGTTTGCATATACACTGATATAGTTGTAAGATTATACATAGTTTTTCTAGTGCTATACATCCTAACAATACGGGAAGAAAGTTAAATTTGTCTGTAACAATGAATTACAATCAATTGGTGGAGATACTTGCAAAGAAACAAAAGTGTGCTTTACTGAGAGACAAGTTTAATTGCAATCTTATTTAATTTATCGTTTTTCTTCCATTCTTTTTTGCCAGCATTTCAATCTAAAAACCAAGACAATACTATCTATCTTATTACTTCTTACAAGGTGACAGAGGACAAAATAATGTCACCTTTGTTATGAAAAAACTAGGGAGAAAAAACAATCTTTTAATTTAACAAGTCTAAACTCTCACTGCTCACAGTGTCCTATCACCTCAAAATGTCTTGATATTTACATATATATATAAAACTTAATTTGCAACTGTCTCGTGATAGTAGAGATAGACTTCAGATGGGAGCAAAAGAATTTTTCCATTATTGAAATGCTCCTTTACATTGATGTTACAGCACAGAAAGAGAGAGGTCTTATGTGTATATGAGACTATTTACTGAATGACAGCTCATAAGGAAGCCAAAATGTGCATAATAGACTGTTAATTCCTTTCTTGTTTTTATAAGCCATGAACTTGAAAAACAAGAGAGAAGATTACATCTGACAACTAGCTGCTTAAAATAAACCATTCCATTTAAACCTTTGAAGAAGCAAATTCCTTATTAAATGACTTGTATAACTATAACCTTTTAAATTATACGGGGTTTAGATTTTTAAGAAAAATTATATAAATTATGTATAATATCCTTGTATATAAAATTGAGAAAGATGAAGATGATAACTTATTTTACTACTTCTGATAAAAGATTATGTTCATTGCTGCTGACTGCCTTCAATACCAAATGATTTAAAATACTCTTTAAATCATTGACAACCATACTTTAAAAAAAAAAAAATTAAAATTTTTCTCATAATCTAAAATACACTTTAGTTTTGGGGTGTTAACCAGCCCTGGTTCACGTTTTCAAAATGTTGTTTTTTCATCATAATAGAAATGAAGGAATCCACACTTTATTAAAAATAAATGTCAACGTGTTTATTAAACCACCTTCATGTCTTTTTCTTTGGTGATTCGGGCACAAGATATATTATTTTTGTTCATATTTTTCAACTCCTCAATGGGGCTAAGCACAGAAAAAAAGACAGAGGAAAGAGGTTCCTAGTTGTTCCACCTGCTAATTGAAATCCTGTATAAGAGAAAAAACAGAGGTGTGATTCTTTCTGTTTCCCTACAACAGCCAACAACAAAGAACCTTCACAGGGACTAATAAATCAAATCACTGCTATAAAAAATGACAGTGATAGTTCAACTTTAAAACAAGGTGGAACACAATGAAATTGAATGAATTTCTTTAGCAAAATGCAAAAATTTTTTCTTTCGAAACTATTACTCTCTCCACACATATGAAAGGTCTTGCAGTTAGGGCTTTGAACAGGGAAAGGTTTTGTCCACCTTTTGTGACTGCACAATAACAACCCCAAAGAGACTCTCAGCTGTCTCCCTTTCTCCATCTCTGTCCTACGTATGATTATTAAGTGTGAGGGCACTCAGGCGATTAATATATATTAAAGAATAATAATTTTCTATACTTACACTTTTTTGTTTTACTATTTTTAACATAAAAATATTTTTGTATCACTTAGTTAACTTTATTTTAAAAAGTAAGCCGATGTTTACATAATTCATTAGCGTTGTAGATATTTTTTGTTTTTTTTTTTTTTTTTAAATAGATCCCAGCATTCAAGATAACACAACAGTTTTTAAAAGTGTCTCAGTAGTATTCTAAAACTGTTTATATGTCAGAACTACTTGCAGTAATGGGGAAAAAAAGGAACAGCAACAACAACCAACAACTACAAAACACACGAAACAAAACCAAAAACAAACAAACAAACCCCAAAAAACTCCTCATGTGGGGTTTTTTCTAATCATGAACGAAAATGCTGGGGAAAGGAGGTCACTACAAGAAAGCTCTTGGAGTGATTCTAGTGATCTGAACATTAACCTTTCCAGTATACTTCTTGGACTTAGCAAAGGAGTAAATTTTGAAAAAATGTATCATGTGTGTGCAGCAGCAGAAATAATGAATACGATACTGCTGTCATTCTTGTGCAAACCACAGGACCAGCTGAGTTTACACATGAGCACTGGGCACAAAGGCAGAATATCTGTCATTGTATGGATTCTAGAAATCTTAATGCCTGGAGCTGCTGGATATAGGCTGTTCCCACCTCCGGACAGGATTTGTGTAACTAGAAAAGTTATTTCCTTGCTAAAGATCCCAACCCATAGAAAAAAATCTAGAATATTGAAAAATAACGAATATAAAACAAAATTCCTCAGGAGGGTCTCTTACTTTCTGTATTTGTGATTGACACTTCTAATATAGAAGTCCAACAAAACTAATATAGAAGTCAATAATAACCTCCACAGATGGACTTGGAGAATTCTATTTGACCTGAAATTTAGATCCCAACTTTATTTCTTTCAATTTTGAAAGGTGCGTCAACATTGAAATAGAATATAAACAAATAAAAACATTAGCCAAATTATACATAGTGCCAAAATCCTCAGTCAAAAAATATTAAATGTGAATTATCAAGTATATCTAATATTAAACCAAACTCTTTTATTAGACACTTCAAAGAGTCACTGATTTGTATATATCATCAGGAAATTGAAGGAGAAATCTGGGAATTATGCTCTATTATCCATTTTGTTTCAAAACATAGAAAACTTGGAGCTGCTTGCAATTTGGTAAATTAAATGCTATTTAGCACAGTTATCTATAAAAGTAAACAATGCAGGTATTTAAGACATTTGTCATGAAAATATACACATAATACACAGAATTGTAGAGACAGACCTGCTAATGGTAACATAGCTCCTTCTCGAAGCAGATGGATGAAGCAGATGGAAGACCTCTGTTTTCTTCACACTTTTCCTACTGATCAGTTGTTGTCAGCAGTAATGTCAGTTCTTTTCCGGAAATATATATGCCGTGATTTTTTTTCTTATTAGCCCCTTATTTTTTTATTTTTTTTTTTCGTCAAACTATGCTTTTGGTAGTCCTTGGAAATATGTAATACAGAAAAGAAACGCAGCAGTTGTATGGAAGTATGTGGGCCTTCAAGAATATTCACCAGACAAATACAATCAGATTTTCTTAGGGAAAGAAAGACATAATATTATAGTGTAAGATGAGTTTGTTATTCACAAGTCATATTTGAGACACTGTTCAGAAATATTTGCCCTTACATATGCCAAAAATGAAGACCTACTTGAAACATTCCTGTTACAAAATTCCAAGATATCCTATTTGTCCTCATTTTCTTGTGGATTGCTCTATTGTAGTTTATATTCTATTTCAACAATTTAAGATATTAAGCTGTGCAACACTGCTGAAGTGGATGAGAAGCACTTGTACAACCTGTTTCACCAGGTCATCTTTGAAGGCTCTGACTTCCTAGCTGTAAGATGGTAACAAACAAGTGGAGTGGCAGAAATACTGTAAAATAATCACAGCTATCTCTGGCCCTCAAGAAAAAAACAATCAAAAAAAACACCCTCCCAAAAAAAAAAAACCAAAAAAACAAAAAACAAACAACCCAAAAAACATCAACCCAGCCATCAGGGGCGGATTTCAAAGGAACACCGTTCAGGAAACTGACACAAGATCTATTGATGAACCAGCATACAAAGTTCCTAACACTGGAATAATTTGTTTCTCTACTAACTGTAGATATTCCAGAGAAAGATGAATGTGCTCAGTGTGTCAGAATCAATGAAAACACCATTGTAGTGGTTAATGGGCAAACAAGCAGAAAATATATTATGACATATTTGAAACAGGCTACATAATAAACTCTGAAAGTAATAAAATGACATGACATATGTTTATGTTGTATGCTGCTGAAGAAAACTACCTGCAGGTTTAGACTCATTATTCCTGACAGCACTGATACCAGAATGTGGCAGTGAGATAAAGCCCAAACACAAAATGAAGCTGTCATGGCTGAAACCACTGTATCCCAAGAAGTAACTATACGAGTACTAAAGATAGATAGTAAAATTCTAAGTGAAACTGGACACTTTAGATAATAATAAAATCCACAGATCTGGTAAAAGAGTTTTTCAAAAGGCTCGTGTGTTTGTGTAGCAAGTAGGACTGAGGAACTGTTCATTCCCCTGTACTTGGTGCTGGTGAGACCGCACCTCAAATCTCTGTGTTCAGTTCTGGGCCCCTCATTACATGAAAGATACTGAGGTGCTGGAGCTTGTCCAAGGAAGGGCAGTGGAGCTGGTGGAGGGTCTGGAGCACAGGTCTGATGAGGAGCAACTGACGGAGTTGGGGTTGTTTAGCCTGGAGAAAAGGAGACTCAGGGAGGACCTGATCACTGCCTACAAGTACCTGAAAGGAGGCTGCAGTAACGTAGGGGGTCAGTCTCTTCTACCAAGTAACGAGCAAGAAAAGCAGAGGAAATTACCTCAGTTTCTGCAGGAGGAAGTTTACATTGGATATGAGGAAAAATTATTTCACCAAAAGGATTGTCAAACACTGGAACAAGCCTCACAAAGAAGTGGTTGAGTCACCATCCCTAGAGATATTTAGAAGACATTTAGATTTGTCATTTAGGGATGTGATTTAGTAGTGGACTTGACTTGTTAGGTTAATGGTTGGACTCGATGGTCTTAAAGGTCCTTTCCAAACGAAATTACTCTATGATTCTGTGAATATAAATCTTTGCGCTTCAAAATTAAAGATAAAAAACACCTACTACTGGTGGGGAATAAAATAGCCCTTAGACATATAATTCCATGTGCAAATTATTCCAGAAGAATAGTCCTTTTTCTCTCTGAGCAGCAATAGATATGGCTACCACTGAACACTAGACACTGAATAATGTGTATCCCATTACATTCTGCAAAAATGGACAGTGAAGAGATTTCAGAGATTTTTCTGACTGAGAACACAGAAAGGACCATGGTAATTGCTGAGTGCAATGCTGTATTATGCCATTTTAAACTTCTAACAAAGTCTCATTTCAAAATTTTCATTTTTTTTACCCTACAGCTCCTATTTCCTTTTGAATAGAACTGTGAAAAACAATAAGTTCTTCATAGCCTTCTCTGTAGAAGTTTTTAAGCTTCAAAAGGAAGATTCTGATGGTTTATGATCAATTTACTGCCTGCAGTTCTTAGTGGGAAGAAAGGTAGATGTGGCAGTTACCTCAGTAAATCACAAGTAGAGCATTAACATTAGCACTAGCACTTCAAGACAGAGTAACTGAGACTTTTATTTTAAAATTCATAAGATGTTGTAATGAAGTTGATTGACAATATTATTTTGCTCTGGTTGGAAGTACAAGCAGATAATTGTCACATGCCAAGAAAAAGTGTCAACTCAGCCTACAATATTGGGCCATTCTGCTGGCTACACAGAACCCTGTTTAGGAGAAACATACCTTGTATTGATTTTTAAACTGACTTCTATCCTCATTAAACAGCATATATTTTAGGAGAAATAACCAGCCTAGCCTTAATCCTAATGCAGTTACAACAATCTTTCTACTGATTCATTTGAGCAAGAGAGAATGGGATATGTGTGAAAATGAAGGAATGTAGAAAGTAATGCACAAAAATTAAACACATGTAGATTGTCATAAAAGTTACCATCACTACAGGCTCATGTTTTTCTGTCAGGATCTACCATGGAAGCATATTTTTGACTTTTCCTCCCCTGCCCCCTTAATTTTCTGGTTTCTTCTCATGCATCTATTGTAAAGGAATGTATAAATATGATGTGCTCAATTATTAATCATGTATCATTCAAGCCTAGCAAGCAGCTTCAGAAATAAAAATGCAGAGAAGACTTAAAATTATATCCCACTTCAGGAGTTTTACCTAAAAATAGCTAGTTCCTGTATGAGCCACATCCTGTTGATTTTTATCACAGAAGTGCCAGGCTTGAATTCTAAGTATTCACATATTGTAAGACATATTCACTTAAAGAAACCAAACAAAACAAAACGGGAAAAAAAAAAAAATAGTTGAATAAGTCAAACTCATTCAATCCAAACTCAGGTAATTTTCTCTGCTGCACTGGACACACACTCTCTCCCTAACCCTGCATGGTGCATTGCCTCACTGTAGGGACTGAGTATAACCTATGGCAATAACAAGGAGGAAAGAGGAATTTGGAGGGAAGCTGAGCATGGAAACAAGGGGAGGAAAGGTGTTTTCTATAAGTATGTAAATGTTTGGTTTATTGTCCTTTTCCTTCCAATACCCAAATAAGTAATTCCATATTTATTTTCATTGACAAATTTATTCACCATAAATGAAGACTGTTTGGCTCACAATGGTAATGAATAAGTTATCTTCCTGACTCCACATTGATCCAAAATTTTTGTCATTCCTGTTCTTTCTCTTCTTCCCCTGTTGTACTGAGAAGCAGGAGTGAGAGAGTAGCTGAGTGTTACACAGGGTTCAAGCTGGGACCAACCCATCACACCTTTCCTTGTTCTGGAAAAGATGAGTGAAAAAAAGAAAAGAAAAAAATTACAGTCTTCTCACATATTCTGAGCTGCAGAATGCATAGGATTGATGTGTCTGTCTTTTCTTTAATTTCAACAAATCCTTTCTGGTTGTGTCTAAGGTTCTTGAGTGGATTGTTGGATCTCAGAGACAAGTGACTCAAAGTCATGTATGAGACACTTCATAAAGTATATCTTCACTCCTGGTTCATTCCAGGAAAATGTAGGCATTGTTTAAGCAGTTGAGGAATTTGCATTCCAGTGCAATCTCAGATTGAGCAAATTCCCATTCTGTCAGCAACAAAACAGGCAAACTCCTTTGTCAGCTCCTTTGAGTTTTAGACCACTCAGCTCTAGACCACACAAAGAGATGTCTCAGGTTCTGGATTCTTGTTTCCTTACATTCAGTTACAACAATTTGGGGGAAAAAAAATAGTTCTTTTCATCCTGCCCAAGTGTCTCTATAATTTCTCAAGAGAGTTGCTGGTGTTATACAAGGTTAAATATCAGAAGGTGTATAATGGAGGTTGGTTAACAAACTGGTCATCTGTGAAATTCAGCCTTATAAGGAACAATCACAGAAGCAAACTAACAATGTGCGTCCAGATGTCCTTGCCATGTACTTGCCATGGGTGACTACCTCAAACAAGTTATTTTTTTTTCCCTGATCACTGCCTGCTGATAAACATGATGGTTCTTTTCAGCTTCCTTCTCTGTATCGCTTTCCTTCAGGGTGATTTGTTGCTGGGTACTCTGAATGTTTATTTATTCATGCTTTTATTTTTCATTGCAGTTCTTTATGTCTCTTGTAGGAAGGAAGAAAAGGAAAAGGGAAGAAGATTTGATGTGTCTCTTGACTAGAAATATTTGTCCCCAGATGGAAATAAGTACGGTTGTTTGCATGGGGAGCTGGGGTTAGAAGGCACACAATGCCAGCTCAGAGAGAGAAATTAAGACTATTTTTCTTTAGAGGACTGCCTTTAAAATTGAGAGAGTAGCAGTATCAAAGCTTCCTAGAAGCCTCTCAAAGACTAAGATTTGGTGAGCAGAAAGCTCCAAAGCCAGCTAGAGGCTGGAACTTTTTATCAATGAAGGAATCTTGTCAATTTAAAACAATCCCTTCATTAGCTTTCATGAGAAGAGGAAAGATATGAGAAAGAAGAATGATGTTTCAAGTCTTTAAAATAATAGTTACTAAACCCCAAAAATGTCACTAGTCAAGAAAGGGCATCCAGAAGAAATAGGAAACTGAATACATTTAGAATTTGGTCTTGAAACACAAATTCTCATGTATTTGAATGACTACTTGCTGCAGTTTTCCCTCAGTTAGCTAAGGGACTTCAGTAGTGATAAGAGAAAATTTTTTTAGCTGGTAGGAGGTTTTTCAGTGTCAAATTCTTCTCTTAGAACTTGTTCTAAAGCTGATTTTGTAGTGAGAAATGGCAGGCATTGTAAATTGCCTCCCATAGCGCTATAACAGGAGGTGCCACTTTTCTTCAGAGTCATTCTGCGCAGGGATAATGATGGTCTTAAATAGCATGGGGGAAATCACTAAAACAGCCTCAGACCAACAAAGGTGAAAATGTATGAAAAGAAAGAGTGGAGGTTGTGTAAAACAGGGTCAAAAAATGACTGCTCTGCAGTGAAGGGACAAAAAGCAGAAAATAAGGAAAATTCTGATAACAACAATCCTCTTACAAATGGTTTAGAAGAGCAGGAGTATTAAACACAGAATATTCCAGATTATCTGATGAGAAATTTGATTCATTTAACAATCAGCTGCCCCTCTACTTAACCCTGTTCTGTGGCACTGGGTAAACTATGTAACATCAAAGGAAAACAGAGATAAAGAGAAAGCACTCTTAATCACTTGCTCAATTCTTGCATGGTAAAGGAACAGAAATTTTCACATAAAACTCTACATACAACCAACAAAATCAACAGCAGTAATTGATCTGGCTAGATCTCTATGAATATGTCACATCTCTCTCCAGTTGTTCTATTTGGCGAGTGCTAAATTGGTAATCGCACCATACAATTAATTATACTTTTAAGATTTTCCGCACATTAGAAAACTTTAGCACTTTATATACAGGTGTTTATTTAATTAGAAAATGTCTCTGTCATTTCTGTATTCTGACCTATATAGTTGACTTGTCACTTGTCCTTGTGAAAAAGAAAAAAATAAATGGAGAAATGACAGAGGAAAATAAAACTAAAAGTGGCATAAAGTAAGATGGACAGAAATTGTTCACTCTGTTTTCCAGAGCAGGAAACAGGAAGCATCAAATTGAGCCAGTAGGAACACATTTCAAGACAGACAAAAGTAGGTGCAAAAGACCCTGTGAAAACTGATGTGGCTCCAAGTTCATGTAGGTTGGTTGACTGGGACTCTGAAAAGGTTTATGGAAGTGAAATTCGTGGTGGATTGCAAATTAATAGGACCACATAGACTCAAGAGATTTTCAATGTGAAAATAGCTGGAGCGTGAAATTAGCATTACACAGAAGTGTCATTTTATAACATTGTCATGCTCTTCCTTTTTCAAGCCATTCACTTGTAGATGTTGAGGGATACAGAACACAACCTGGCCTTTGGCTCGAGCCACTACAGCTGTTAAAAGCGCATTAGGTTCTTTAACTGCCGTCACTCACTGATGTCTCCCAGTGAAACTGTAAATGTGATTTCAAATTTATTTGACTCTGTGAATGTAATATAGTTTAAATAACTAATCCATGAATTCTGAAAACTTTTTAAATAACCTGCAAGCTTTACTTCTATTCCTACTTTTTTTCTTAAGGGATATTTATTTATCACATTTAGTACGTATTATCCACAACTCTATTGTGACTATATTTCCTCCCCTTGTTTCTTCTGACAAAGTTTTCCACTTCTATTATTCCTACCACTCTCAGTTTCTAAGAGTTTATGATCTATATGCATTAGGTTTTACAGCTGAGCTGAAATATTCTGTTCTGCTTTTTTTTTTCTTCTACCTGTAAACTGAAAATTGGCAGTACTTTTCCAGTCGGGTATCAGCTTTCATTTGTGAACAATTTTTCTTGGATTCAAATTCTCTTTCTAATAAATTTTAGATAGGTAGCTGAGAGGAGAAACTTGTCAGTCTCTGCAAAGACAGCACAAAGTAGAGAAATGTTTTAAAGATTTGATGGTCTCTGGAAAATACTGCAGGTAAAATTTAGATACAACTTTTTTAAAATAAAGTTGTATCTCAATTTTAAAACACAAATTTTATTTCCATAGTTTTGTCTCCCAACAGCAGCCCATCTGCTGTACCCGGCTTGTTTAGAGGACGTATCCTTGGTCAACACTTAATCTCTTGCTGGCCATGCACATCAAGCGAACTGTCTTGCCAATTCTTTTTCTTATGCAGTCCTAATGCAGTTTATAAACTATACATCAGAATCACTTTATCCTACACTGATTTTTATTCACATCTCAGCTGAAACATAACTGTCTAGAAACATTCTGCAACACCTTCACAGCAGTTTAAAACAGACGAGATCAATACATTAAGGTGAAAATGCAAGGATAAATTTTCAAATATACACAAACTAAGCAGCTAAATTAATGTAATGATCAGTATACTATCGTACACTTAAGGAGAGCACCAAGGAAAAAATCTTAATCTGTAATAGTCAGACATCTTAATTTTATTTGACATTTTACTTTTGTAATTTTTTAAGAGCAAACATTTACCACTCATTTATAAGATAACACACTTATTTCCTTCTTCCAGGTTAGAGAATTATTATGGTATTACAACACTGCCTTATGGCAACTCTGAAAATACTTACTCATTCTGGTAACAGTGCTATAGCACCAGTTCCAAAACAAAGTCAGCTTTTAACAGTAAGCATTGGAGTGGCAGGCAAGATTTGTTTCCATCAAAGTCTCCCAAATTCCTAAGATCAGAATGAGTGGACATATCTTTAAAATTAAATTAGTAAATAACCTATAGCCTTGCTTTATACAGTGCTTGCTTTATACATACTCTTCACTGACGGCATCCAACTGTATATATTACGGAAACTCAGAGCTGCCTACTTCCTTGCTTACTTCTAAATGGTGAAGATTCCAACTAATTTGTAATACCAGCAGTATCAGTTAAGTTCACCACGTGGATTAAAAGCTATAACAATTTTCTTTTCCATCTTAAAAAACAGACAAGCTTTTGCATTAAAATATGCTTAAAAATGGAGTATTTATTAAAATTACTCAGTATGTCAAACTCTAAGAGAAAAAGAATAATCTTACCTTAAAAAACACAATTCAGAATGACTACAATCAACACTATTTCTTCTTTCTAATTTGTGCAATACTATGGCTTACTAGCGTGTATCCATTGACTGCTCTAAATTCATCTTTTCTTTCTGTATATTTCTACATGTATAGCAAGACTAAAAATGGTTCAATGAAAAAGGTGTGCACTATACTTTGAAAGCTTCTCTAAGTAATTATTTACCCACAGAACTTGGAAAGATCAAAGCCCATTTTCCACAGTGTTCTTTTTATCACTGATATACTGAATGTGATCAGAGAGTCTCTTTCGTTAGAGGCTTTAAGAAACAGATTAGACAAACAGTTATCAGAAAGTTTGTTGTAAAATTTGTCTGTATGGGAGCAACAAAATGAACTTGGTGGCTCTCAAGGTCCCTTCATCCTACATGCTAGGCTTTTACAAAATTTAACAACAAACTCAAAAGTGAGAGAAGACTGACATTTTTGAGCATGAACAAATGCCTTGTCATATCAATAGCTTTTTCAATAAGTTCCAAACCATATAGGATTAAGCAACACAACACGGATAATTCTAATCCATATTTTTACAGTCTGTAATATCTTTTATCATTAGAGCATAAGTTGTCAAAAATATGATTACAATAAATATTGCAAATATATTTGAAAGTGTATTTGGACACATACGTACATTAAAAGTGTCAGCAATGTGTAATCAATCTAAGTTGTCACATATGTTTTGAACACTGTGTTTGTAGCCCAGAGAGCTGCTCAGTGATTTGTAGAAGGGCTGACATCTGAATCATTATAGTATCTCTATGAACAAAAAATAGAGTTGATTTCACAGCCATTTTTGACCTCTCTGAATAATTTCAATCTGACTATGCAAAAACTCTTCCCCAAACAGACAACAGCATTGTACCCATGTCAATTATTGTAGGCAGTCAATGTATGGCTGCTGAATAAGTGATTCAGTCCTTACAGAATTGGTATTTAGATCTGGCATCTGTTTTTCTTGGCTTCTTTCTCTGCTGATTCTGCCAGCTTCTTAATCTGAGTCCCTTGCTTTCTCTTATGTGCATAGACATTTTTCCATTGCCTCTCAATTTTCTGCAGCAAGCAACAGGTTGACCTGTCTTCGTTTCTGTGGTCCTGTTTTGTTCAGACACAGTGTGCAACACATTCTATAATTCTATCAAAGATATTTCAACCTTTAGCACATTTTTTGATTTGGTTCCCGTCTCCATTGCTCCATACACAAAGGACTGTGAGACAAAAGGAAGAAAGATCTAAATCCACCATAAAAGGTAGAATACTTGAGGTAACAATAGGAAATTTTCCTCCCAAGTACATATTCCTTAAACATAGCAGTAAGAAAGTGCTAGGACACCACAAAAGGCATTCAAAACCTGCAGTTTCAAATCCAGAAAGGCTGCAGGGACTTCAGAAGTCTTGGTGATAACAGATTTCTAACAGGGTTTTCACAGCCATTTTATCACTTCCTTCTCTTTAATTTAGAGGCAGCAAAGGCCATTTCATCTCTTTGTATCCGGAGAACCTTAACAGCTCTCAAGCTTAGACCCACTAGCTGCCTAAACATTTACAGGCAGTGCCAAATCTAGCCATGGTACAGAATAGCACGAGGCAAAACAGTGTATAGTGTAATAAAGTGTAATAGTATACTATATAGTGTACATATTATATAGTGTAACTCAATATGGTGTAATACTGCTTAAAACTACCTGGGATCCTCTGTTAACCCACCCTTATTCAGGCACAACAGTTTAAAATGCAAACACATTGATAGTGGCCAAGGTCAGAGACAAAATGCAGGACTAAAAATCCCTCAGCTATCACCCTGAAGGACATTTCTAATGTTAATCCAGAAATCTAATTGCGCAGCCTGACCAAAAAAAAATCCCACTCAAAAAAACTAGTTAAGGTCACTAAATTGAATGGATTCCAGCTGCTATGTGGAACAACACTAATCATATGGAGCTGTATTCACTGCTCACTTTAACATTATTAAGCAAAATATTTGCATAGAATGTAAAGAGAAAGAGAAGATAGTGTAAAATTAAGTCCTTGGAAATGGAAAACAGAAGAACAATTGGTAATGGTGACCAATATGACCAACATTTCCTACACAGATGTACACACAGGTGGCTCATAGACACGAGCAGATGAGCTCAAAACACCTTTTTGAGAGGGGTTTCAAAGGTGGCTGAATGACTGCATTCCATGATAATGAGGACGGAAACAATTTCATCTGTTTTGCAAGGATCTTGTGTAATGTTTATTCCAATGCTATGGATCTCTTGCTGTCATCACTAGTGATAACAAAAAGGTACTTGGAGAAAAACAGAACCTTAAAATACTAAGGGAGGTGGTTCTAAAGAAATATTTTATTGCTACTTATTTGGCATTGCTTTAAGAAAGGTCACAAAGCTCTTGAAAATATGCTTCAGTTTCTGTGAACCTTTCAATAATGTTAGGGCAAAAATTATAGGAAGACTTGACCTTTCCGGTTCTTACAGAGACTTCAGAAAATTACCTCCTCATTTCAGTGTATGCTTGCCCCCTGGACTTTTACCCAAAAAAAAAAAAAAAAAGAAAAAAAAAGAAACAAACTCATAATCACCAGATGTATAAAGAGTATATGTTCTTATTTTTCCCTGTAGTGTTGATTAAATTCCACCTAATCAGTAACTTACCCATCAATCACTTTCAAAATCCCTTCCAATTTATAGCATCGCATTGAATCCTGAAGTATAGGGGCCTGTTGAGCCAACTGCAATTTCTTCTACTGGGCTGCTCAATTAAACACCACTACTTTTCCATGTGCAACTAAAGGGATTATTGGTTTTAATTCTTTCTAATTTTGTGGGGGTTTTTTCTCATATTTAAAAAAGTTGATCTTCATTAGTTTAAAAACTTGATAACATTTGAGGTGCCACACCATTCATTTTAAGATCTGAAAGTAAAAATGCAAGGCTGACTTTGGGAATTCCATCCAAATCCAACAGCTGAACTCTTAAAGTCTGTGCGAGCTCTGCTACTTGACACACAAAAGAAGAGAGCCTCTGCAGATGTCTGCTTCACACAACCACATGTAGTAAAGGTGTGGTTTTCCCCTCTTTCCCCAGGCAAATTGAACTTGCACATTTTGCCCAGAAACATTTCTCTGTGTGTGACTGGTACCCCTTGCTCCTGACCGCTGGTAACATCTCGCTAAGGATCCCCAGAAAAACCTGTCTATCCACATAGTGTATCTTTCTGCTGCACCTCATCTTTAAATAACATTGGCCATAAATTCTAACATTTCATAGAACAATTTATAATAATTAGGGCAGGCTTTTAGAGAAAAGTGGAGCAACTTTGGAGAGGTTGGTAAGAGAGGAGAATCAAGTAGGCACATAGGTCATTTGGCTCGACAGATTTAAGAATTTCCTTCCATCTGCCAAGATAGCAGTTAAATACAATAAAGGTAATTCCTGAAAGCATATGTCAGCAAAATTTTCCAGGGCTTTTACAGTCCCTTTAATAAAAACCTTTTTAAGATGCATGCCATTATTTCTTATCCTCTAAATGAGTTATATACTGACCTTTACTGACTATGAGCAATCCTAGTAAACATTTAAAATACTAGTAGAATATTTATTTTGTTAACCAGCACTACCTTTTCCTTTTTTTTTTTTTTTTCTTAAACTGGATATCACCTTACAGGAAATGAAACAGGTTAAAACTATATGCAGAAGATTCTTTTTGAGAAGCCAAATCATATGCAGATGACTGTACTCAAGAGAAATAGCTTTGGATTTAGGAGAGAATTACTGTTCTCTTCAAATCTTTCTTTTCTGTCTTGTATGTATTCCCACCTCTCTGGTGATTCCATAAATTCTGTACTGAAATTATATTAGCCTTTCATAGGCAGTACACTGCTGAGAAAGGGAGGAGAGCAGTATCATCGTTCTCTTGCTATTTCCATGTTGTGATTTCTTTGTGATGAACTCTCTAACTCCACCACCAGTGCTATTCATTAAATAACAAGATTAATTAATGAGAACACCTGTCTCTTTCCCCTTGGCTAGCATTCATAGACCAATATGGTTCTTCTGATGTTTATGAAAGTTTCATATTAAAAATATAATTCCATTTAAAGAACTCAGATTTCCAAAAATATGCAAAGTCTGCTCTGCCAAGTCTCCATTTTAATTAAAATTAGTTAAACAATGCTCATTCAAAGAAAAGAGATTTGCTTATAACTGATTTGTAGCTTCTATAAGTGACAGCAATGGATGGAATTATTTTGACTTATAAAAATATCCTACATTGCATTCTATATATATTTTTTTAATACTATGTGTTATTTTTTTCCCCTGTGGTTTACACAAAAGCAGTTTGAGAAATTGTTATTATGATCTGTGAGTCTCAAGCCTAGTTCTCAGCTATAAGCAGGAGCAACTCTGAATCCATTTGAACAATATCAAGTTACAACCTTAGGGTCTCTTTCTTTCTTAATCATCTAAAGTTTAAAATGAGACTGTCTCCTGAAAGGCCCAGGTTGATTCCAAGCTCTGATTTGCATCTACCATCTCTGTCTTTTTGAGGGCTTGGAAGATTAGGACACCTAGATGCTCAGTTGACAACATCACTGTAAGCAAATCCTCTTCTAATTTGATTTTATAGTTTGGATTTTGCAGACACTCAAGATTTTGATAACATTGACTGCATATACTGGCATTAGCTGAGCCAGTTTATGAGCCTGCCTATCTATGACTGTACGTTATGAAGCCATTACCATGGGCAAGTTTTGATGAGTTGCAGGCATTTACAACCTTCCACATATCCCACCAGATCCTTTTTTTTAACAATGAAGTATATGTCTCTTCTGTCACAGTACAAATACAGCTATTTGATTTTTTATATTACTGAAGTTATTCATCTTAGTCTGCACATCCTAACTCTTAGGACAGACTATATCTTGCATATTCTGCCAGCAGATCTATACTATGTCTTCTCCCTTCATTCCTTCCTAAATCTGATTTTTATCTCTCATTTACATAATTCTCAAAGTTTGGGGTTTTTTACTCCCTTGGATTTACATATTTTAACTTGATTAATTGAACTGATATTTTGCTGCTAAATCTGAACAACTACAATAAAACACAGCAGGAACAATATTAACTTTTTTTCCTGGTGTTCTTTAAGTTCAACAAATTCTACGGCAACAATTAGCTGGTATGCCTCTCTTGCTGCCCTTTAATAATGTTCTAGCATTCTTTTTTTTTTTTTTTTTTTTTTTACTGTTTCACTCAAAAACCAGATTTTTAGGACATAAAGTCCATTGCATTTGCACAAAAGCTTTCTGTCTTTCTTCTGAAGCTGTGAAGAGCTCTTCTGTGGTGCACAATGAAAAAGGAAGTACTATGAACCACAGGTAAAATACAATAATTATTTATTTGAAGCAACTGCCTGCAGATACTATAGTAGAAGGATATCACTGCTTCCTCTTCTTTTATTCTTCTAATTTCTATGTAAAGTGAATGCAAATGGGTTATAAAAGTTAGTGTGGTGTTTCCTAAACAGAAACAGCAAGAGATTTGCTTAGCTGTTAACTGAACTCTAAATTTATTATTTTAACTAATAATGAGGAGTTTGGGATCTATAGATATTTTTAACTTTTAAAAGTTTGTGTTTTATTGCAATAGATGGAGCAAAATATTTGACCAATTTCTATACTTTGATATGGTGTTCACCCTCCACAGAAGTACTTAACCAGATAATACGTCAGAAAAAAAAAAGGCACTTTCCACAAGCTGTGGCATCTGTCGGTGTCATTTTGGAGGAGGGCTTGGAAGAGACAACCAGGCTATTCGTTGAGGGCCTATAACCACAGAAAACCTGGAAGTGAGACACAGCTAAAGAAATTCAATCTGGTATTGACTATGTTACATAAGCCTATGTGGAAGATTTTCACTTATGGATAGCAGATGGTGAAAAAAGGATTAAATTTCTTGAAAGAGATAATTTGGTTATTTGATATTTGCATGGAATTTGCATATGAAATTATTCAAATTTGCAAGTGGAAAAATACATAAATTTGCACCCAATCTGTAAAAATTCAGAACTATTTTAAAATTTTAACAGGTCTATTCTACTCATTCCAGTAGAACAATGAAAAATATGAAAGACAGAAAATGAAATTGAATTTTTTTGGTCAACTGACATATGGTGAATTTACTGTTGACATCACATGCAAATCCATTGCAGTCATTCTTGAATAGTGGTTATAGGAACTCCAAGGCTGAGTGAACAATCTTTAAAAAAAAAAAAAAATACAAGAATACATGAGTGGATGTAAAATAATTTATCCCACTATTTGAGCAGTAGGCCAGACTTCAGTATGCCACATCACTGTCACTCAGGAGTAGTATTATGTCCAGTACAGTCACAGTGAATATCCAACGTATATCCAACTTTATGCAAAACAGAGCCTACAGAACAATTCACTAGATTACTTTTTCCCTTCCCTGAGTTCTTCATGATCACACACATTTAAAGACATTTAAACACTTCAGACAAAGAAAAAGTTTAGACACAGAAACACAGTGTTTTCATCACTTTTCTTTCCAAAGCTTTTCATGTAATTTATATATTTGCTTAAAACTGCTTTTCTGCTAATCAGTTGCATCCATAGACAGCATTTCCTCATTCTTTGTTGCTAGTGATTTGACTATGAATTACAGCTCTGACACCTTCTATTTAATGTGACAACATTCTTAATTCTAGAGACAAGAAGCTCTGGCAGTCTTCTGATGATCTATTAATATGAGGTTCACTGTATTTTTACATTTTTACTGTGAAGAAAAATTAACTCTTTGAATTGGAGTATGAACTTTGAAAGACAGCATCTCACCCTCAAGAGTTAGGTTCCCCAAGCTCTTATTCTTATTCTGGTAATTTTCTTCTTTTGGAAGAATTTCTCATATTTTGTAGAAGACACTCCAAGCCTGAATGGATATACTGGTATGCAGGAAACACCATCCTACCCAGAGTCCACTAAATGCATTCATGGTCATCGTCAGCATTCTGTTATGGGTAAGTAGCTAAATGAGTATCTACTTCCTAGCTCCTGTACTTCCCTTGTGATCATCAACACATTCAACTGGTCCACTTAATTGGGTAGAACAGAAGGAAGCATTTTCTTCTGTGGTTGATAATTTTGTCTGTTTTTTTCTAGGGAGAAAACTCCATGTTGTTGTTCCATTAACAACTGCAATGTGAGAGGAAAATTTTTACTCAAAAATATTAACTTTCTCCAAGTTTTCATTGCCTCTCTTACAAGCTTCCCTTTTAGAACAACGGCACAATTTGCTGGTAACAGCTGCCTGAATATGGACCACAAACACTAACCAAATGAAAAAGGCTGTGTAACATTTAGCAGAACCAGCTTTTAGATGATGATTAGTGAACTATTTTTGTCCAGGTATGGGGTTAATCATACTGCAACTGCAGTGTCTCAGGACCCATCGTGTATTTTCCCATTCAGAAATTCTGTAAAAACCAATAGTCATTACATTTATGCAAGGTGGAAAGAGACCACAAATTTATGAGTTCTGCAATTCCAAAAGTTGATGTTCAAATTTGTAGAAGTAATAACTGCTTAATCTATTAAGTCAATGCAAATTTTAATTAATATACTGCATTTCTCTTGAGAGTTCAACACACTTACACACGGTAGAAAGATCTAAAATGCTCTCTAAAGATTCTCTAACTGTCTAATTATTGTCCCACAACTATCTAATGGTTCCATGGTCTAATTAACATATATGATCTAGCAGTAAAAACTAGTTTTCTGGTTTTCAAGATGTTTGTGTGTATAAGGTATGCATTATATATTGCATATATAAGACAAAATCACTTCAGCATCAAGGGTTGTGAGAATATGTGATGTCTTGCATTTCACCCACCAAAAAAACCGAGCTTCATATAGTGCACAGCTCAGAAAAAACCTTTGTTATTCCTCTGTAGGTGGCAGATCCTCATCACATCAATTAGCACAGGGAGGCTTGTGTGCAGATGACAGTTTGTATCTCTGAACATACAGGAAGGAAAAATACAGATGAGTCCACAGGTAAATAATGAAAGTGAACTCACAGCCATCAGGCAACAAGCAAGTACAGCCTGTATACTCTTATTGGTGTTGAGAAGGAGCACAACTCTGACAACAGTTTCTTCAAAGTCAGCAGAACAAGTTGTGGATCAAAACAGAATACCATAAAAATGTGGGGAGCTAATAAGGTACTAGGAAAAAAAAAAAAAAAAGGATTTTGGCTCAGAAATGAAGGTTTTAGAGTATTATGCAATTTTTATTAAAATATGCTACCACATCCAAGCAAGTATCCTGAAAAAAATGGAAGAAACCAAACTATCCCACATGTGTTTTCAGTGGCATCATTCAAAGCAATCTTCACTTAGAGTAAATCAGAAAGTAAGCAGGATACTCTCTAGATCAACAATCACACAAGTGCCACACAATACCAAGGAATGGAAGTTCATTGGGCAAGTTCCCAATGTGCACTATATGCTGCAGTCATGAGAGCTTAAGCTTCATGACCTGCTATGAACACAAGCTGTTCCCAACTAGTGCTCAGTAACTTGCTGTATCATTTACAATAAATACTAAAACCACCAACACAGTAAGAAATTGTTTCCACCTGCTTTCCAAGACATATTTGCATATTTGCTAATAGAACAGGCATTAGCAAAGTATCAGTCTGTAACAGATTTTATTGAGAAATTCTAGAAGCATTTAAGCATAAGAATTAAATTAAAATTTAAAGCTTAAGAAATATGCTTTTTTGGAAATGCTAGTCTGTCTTTTCTATAAAAAAATTATCTCACATATAAATCATGGGAGTTTTGTCATTGTCTCTAAAAGTAAAATCACATCCTACTTTAACAACCTCTTAGTTATTAGACTATAGGGAATTCAAAGCAGCTTTTCTCCTCATGCATAAAATCTTCAATAATCTATAAAATACTTTTTCCTGTATACTGTAGCCTTTGACAAGAATACCTGTGTTTCAGAAGCACCGATTTCACCAGTTTGGATTGAGCTGTATGCTTCCTTCTGGTACTTCTGATTTGTTCCTGGCAGTATCAGATCTTAACAAAGTATTTGTCTAGTGATTCTGACTGGAAAAACATTGTATGACAAATAGTTAGTGATTTATATAACTGTTTAAATGGCCAAAAAGAGGTTTTGCAGCCACAGGCAAGATCTGCACAGTATGTAATGCAAAAACCCATTTGGAGTCAATTCAATGCTGCATGAAAACAGGGGTCCCAGATCTGAAGGGGTGTAAGATTTACTTGCTATCTGCATTCCTCATATTACTCTGTCTTATTAAAACAGCTATTTTATTGAGCTATTTGTTATCAGACCTTTGTTACTGAGATCCAGAAAGAACCCTGTGCCATCTTTCTCACACACCTCCTTCTCTTTGCCTTGGTACAAAACTATTTCTCAGGGCCACTCCTGGCTCATCTGGCTTTTATATTTTGCTGTTCTTTAAACAAAAATGAATTTACAGAATTCTGTGAGGCTGATTAACCTTTTCCTCCAAGAAAACAGCCAAAACTGCTTTACTTGCAGAGTTTTAGTTCTGATGTAATTTACTCCCAGAGACAAGTTTGACGGCTCTTTTAACTTTTGGAGAAAATAATGTTTTTTACTACACTGTTGCTGGAGGACTGCTACATAGTCTTAACAAACCTGGTTTGTTTAACCTGTCTCTAACAAACTGAGACTCTTCAAAGCAACCTGGTTGATAAAATACTCAATTAACTAGAGGAAGTCTTGACAGCCTAGCAGGTAACACTCTTTCAATAGTCAGTGGGCAGATGACAAAAAGATGAGGTGATATTATGGAATTCAGCTTTCAAAGTAAAATGTTAACTGGGTGCTTTGTTTCTGTTAGGTTAACTTTGAGCAGAGCGAAGATAGCTTAAGTGTCCAAATCCCGAAATACTGTTGCAAAATGTACAGCTGGCAAAGTTCAGGAAGGCTGGAGAATGAAGACTGCTGTGCAAAATCCAACAGCAGACTCCTTCAGATTAACCTAGAACTCCATTAAGAGGATTCCTTGGTTAGCAAAAAAAAAACATTTCAAAAGAATTATTATTTGGGGAACTTCACAATCAATCCTGCTGATAGATGTTTTCATTTGTCTGAGAGAGGACAGTTCAGTACCATGAGAGGGCAAAAAGGAACAACAGCAAATTCGGCTGTGAGCCACTTGGCGCCAGGGTTCAGCATATGCTGTTCTGCATCACAGTTTTGGAAGGACAGAAAGCTCTTAGAAAAGTAAGTGGACAGCATCAATCTCATATGAGGCAGCCAAAGATATAAGTGCCATTTTCATCTGAGGATTTCTTCATTAAAAAAACCTGATTCTCCCCATTAAGCAGCAGTTTTTGCTAATAAGTGTAACTCATTTGGTTCAAGTATTCATGGAATAATATTGAAGTGGCAGATTTCCTTACTGAGAATGTCCTGAGCAAGTAAGTACTGAGTTAACTCACTTATAGACTGAGCCGCAAACTCTTGCACATAGAAAGATTCAGAGTTAAGCTACAACTCAAGTACATGGTTTCCACACAGTGCAAATGATGATGGTCTTTAGAGAGCAGAGATTCCTCATCTGACAGTCTGCTCCATGGCCACTGTAACGCTAGTGACACTGGGTCTTTAATGAAGCCAGTGCAACTACAGGATTCATCTGGAGTGGTGAAGGTCATCTACATCACTCTCAACATGCCTCTTACCAGCCTCTTCCCGAAGGGGAAAACTAATGGCTCATCAGTGGCACAGATGTGCCTGCAGGAAAACGTTCCTGTGGTTATTTATGATTGGATAAAGTCATTTGCAGAGTCTCAGTGGAGCCAAAGGGCCATAACCAGACTTGAGAATCTATTTTCTTTTTTAATCTCCACAGGAATTTCTGTATACTGTAACTATACTGCATTCATGGAATATTCCCCTCAAAGAAAAAGCTGTTTCATCCAAACACATTATTTGGAAGAGGTTTCCGGAGAGGGTTTTCTGCAGAATATTTCCCATTAGAAATTCAGGGTGAAATGAAAAATTGACATGTGTTCAGTGTAATCTGCCCATTTAATTGGGGCAAAAGGAAGCAGGAACTATGAAGAAGAATGAGATAAAAGAGACAATTACCCAGTGCCTTCAACAGTCATCGGATATACCTGATGAACATATGGTTTAATGTTAATGTTACTCAAGCAAAATATTCTAATTTATACAAAGGTATTTTTGAAACAATTTTCCATCAGAAGAAAGGGGGTTCTGTATTTTCACTTTTGAACAGACTGAGGCCAAATGAACATTGGTATCTCAACACTTCCCATGTGACAAAATTCCTTTCACAGATCATTTCTACCGATGACTGGCAAGAATTTCGCTTTCATTACTGTAAACAGAAGTTAATCAGAAGGAAGGACTATGTGAACCTTGAGATGGATAAAGATGAGCTATTTCAGAAGATGCAATGCAAAGACAGAAAGAGAACACAGAAAGAGAAGTCAGGTCTCAAGTATTTTTTTCTGTCTTATACCTCCAAACATAGTTTATTAAAGATTCTTGTTACAGATACATGATAGACCTAGTACATGATTTAATTATATTCTTTAAAAAATTAGTTGCTTAACTTTCATAAGGCCTTCTTTTTTCCACTTCCTGAACAGTGGAAAAGTGATCATTGCTTAGATAGTTTCATATATTTAGGACACTTTCTACACACGGTTGCATCAACATTTAATTATTCCAGTTATCTACATATAATCTGTCATGCACAAAAGAGTATCCATTTTAACTTACCAAATCTGTAAAATATCTGTCTCGAAAGCAATTTACACAAATTCAATCACCCCGGTCATTAAGTGAATCACCATTTCTTTCAGCCATCACATCATAAGGTTTATACTAAGAAATAAAATATTTTCTTGATTTTAGTATTGGTTCTGCATTAGCCATCTCTAAAAAGTCAAGATAGACCCTGACACTTGTGCCATTTTATACGAGTAAAGGATTTTCACCTTATTTCTCAAATTCTGTAATTTAAAACATTATCCATATCCTGTGTTATGTTGGTTTAGTTACAAATCCTTTGAGCTTAACTGAATAATGTAAACTCATAAGTAAAACCATTTTGGTTTTCTACTGTATAGTCAATCTACTTAGTCAGAAAGTACCAAGCAGATCTATAGTCGAAATGCTTCCCAAAATAAAACAACAACCAAAACAACAAACAAAACCAACCAACCAACCAAACAAAAAGAAACAAAAATTTTCATAAATAGGATAGATGTGTGCATAAAACAAAAGAACCAATAGTAGGTATTTTACATGTAGCACATATGTTCATGACAAACTCTTTCATTCTCTGTATAATTTCCATAAATTATGCAGGTTATTGGGATATTTTTGAAACAGTGATTATATTATCTCATTGCAAAAATCACAAGTAATTAAAAAAAAAAAACAACTTTTGAACATTTGTGTGCAGTTCTGAGATTTATGATTGGATTTAAACTTCCTAATTATTTACTTATGCATTCAAAAATAAAATATGGAAGTTTTTTAATGGTTAATGATGACAAGAAAAAGTTAAAAATGTCAAATCTGGATCTACTCCATCAAAGTAAGCAGTAAGAAACCTCTACATGATAACCTAGCCTTAAATGATGATCCTTTTCAGAAGAATGCATATTCATATTAGAAAATAAATTCTTCATTTTATATCAAATATAGCTTTTTAAACTTAATTTCCTAGTGGAAGCTACTGTGGTAAATGACAGAATTTACAGAGCCATGAAATGGGCAGAAGAAGCACGTTGTGCATGTTAAGAAATGAGAGTATGGTTTTTGTAACCATCCGTTTTGCAATTTATATGATATCTTATGACCTACTACTTCAATAAAATGAAGGTTTAGTGGCCTAGTTTTAATTTGAAAAATTTGAAAAGCATAAAATATTAATTAGTATATTTATTTAGGGGTTCTTTTTAAAAGCTTGCACAATGTTACAATTGTCCAGCATGTGACATTTTGACACAAAAGCAGAATTGGCTCCTCAAATCCATAAAACACAAATGCAGTTGCTTAAAGTAGAGTATATGTTTATACAGAAAGATGAAGAGTCAAAATACAGACTACACCTGTTCACCCATACTTATTTTAGCTTTACCCCAAAATACATTAACAAGTGAAGCAATCCAACTGCTAATGAACAGCTGTGAGTTTCACAAAACATCTATGAACTTACTAAACTGGACAAAAAGTATCGCCTATACTCCTTCTAAACAAAAATGTAGGGGAGTGCAATTTTACTTTACCAATGTAGCTTTTCTGTAGGCACAGTAAAGCATAGTCTAGTCACAGAATAACCTTCAATGAAATCAATAAGCATTAAGAATTTAAATAGCTTCCAGGACTGGGGACACAGAATTTACTACAGGGTACCGACAGCCTCAATTTGGCAAGGCCAGAGTGCTTTGCTGAATAAGGAGTTCAAGACATGCATAAAGTTTAGCTGTAAAATATTTTACCAAGTATAGCCCATAATGAAGAATTAAGTGAAAATCAAGAATGTTTCCAAAATTTCAAACATATTTTTGCTTAAAGTTAATTAAACTTCTTTCACACACATTTTAAATGGCACATACTTTTCAGTTTTATTTCTTCCCTTGCAATCGTCAGCCATTCAATTTGCTACAACACTGTTTTAATATTTGGTTCATGTCTTGTAAATTGATCTATGAAAAATCGAAAGCATTCAAGAGATCAGTTGTAGCCTAAACAAAAGTCAAATATTAGCTCCTGAAGAGCATTAGCTGGGGTTTGGTTCAATATAAATTATAACCTGGGCTACTGAATTCCTTGTAAGAAATATATTGATAAAATACTTGCACTTTTCAAGTTTCCCTGGATATTTGTCATGAAACCTAGTGTCTAGTCCACAAAGTCCTTCATCCTTATTTAAAATGAATATGGATTTTGACATGTGTTCACAGATGGTTACCTAGGGAATTTTAGCATGCTTTGAACATAATCCAGAAAAGTTCTTCTCAGAAGCATTTGCAATTTTAGCTGGATACTGCTTGAGAAGTACACATGTAAAAAGGTGAAAAGACTAGCCTCTCTCACCATGGATGTGTCAGAGTCTGCATTACCCAGATCAAATTTAGCAATAGTTTGCATAAGGAGAAAGGATGATTTACCTTGGGTTAAAGACTCAGTGCTCAGTAAAAGGGTAAAATTTTCAGTGACCTTATCTATTGCTGTCACTTGTCACTGTAGGGATCAATTTAACTTTACAGCATCCAAAGCATCTTTTATTCCTTTTTGATGCCACAGCACAACTCAACATGATTCTTTCATTGAGTGCACTTAGGTCCCCAGTGGGCACTTAAGACTCTCAGGGTAATTGTGTAATAGAATAAAGTCTGACTGGATGCAAGCTCCTGGCTTTCTTGCATTCCAGAACAAAAATAAATCAAAACAAAACAAACCCCCAACATCCAAAAACCTCTTCTACTCTTCAAAGCATGATCATAGGGGACTTAATGTTTTGGGTTTTTTTGTTTTTTTAAGAGAGGAAAAAAGGGAATGGGACCATAAATGTGAATAATATGAGTATATAAGGAATGCTAACAAAATTCAGAAAAAAAAATAAGTTGGCCACAAGCATTCAGTACAAAATTGAGTACAAAATTGCATGCCGAGTAAAGTCTGTGATTTGAACTCACTCATAAACGCAGCATTAAGGAGAAATCTAGGCCTTCAGACAAGAAGTTCTGATGTAAGATTAAATGCTATATAAGGTTATACAACCCAAAGTCTCACTTTAATATATGTTTGATTTTAGTTCACCTGGCAAATCGTGCAAACAGAATTAGTTATGCAAACCGTCTACTCAATGTCTCCTCAAAGTCAAACAGAATAAGTAGTTACAGCACTTCCTGATCATATCCTTTTTAAAAAATTTATTTCCTATTTATTATTTTTATTGCCTGCAGGTGGTTGCTGGTATACAACAGCAAACTGAATGTGTTTTATAAAAAGAGTTATAGAACTCAAATATTGTTCAGTACTTAATAGCATTATCATCCACCTTGTTCTCAACTTGAAAGTCAGATTTCAAGAGGAAGCTAAGGGACAGATGATGGACCTTTTAGCTCTAAAAAAAATCATACTTAAGACTCCTTGCTGTTTCTGCTTTGAAATTAGAGTTAACACTAATAAATTATTCAGTACAATGTGCACAATTAAATGCCATTTACAGTACTTTAAACATTAATTTTGAAGCTTTTTTTTATGAAGGTGTAGTCACACAAAACCAGGGTTAGTAAGCTATTTCATCATATGAACCTTTAATGCTTTAAAATTATTGCCTTCAAAGGGAGACAGTAGCTCTAAATAAGACAATGTGCTGTTTTATCTGATTTGATTTTAAACCTCAAGGTCTATATGTTCTCATGCTGCCTCCATAAATTTTGCAAACACTAATTTATTTTCCACATTCAGTGAGGCTGCTCAAGCATTTAACTACATGTTTATATGGTTTTTGAGGAAAACATGTAAATCATCCATCTACTGATAGGTGACAGGAAAATCAAAAGAAATACTTGATGGCTTAATTTGTATATATATATATGTGTGTATATATATATATATATATATGTATGTATGTATGTATATAAATAAATTTACTTTTTTCACCTCAACTCCCAGTTCAGTGACCTAAACCAATTCAAGGACCTAGGTGGGTATGGCAGGTGTGTTATAGAGGCAGCTGGTCTTGGAATCAGCAGGTTACACATCATTATACTGCAATCTAGATGAACTTTCAAGATTAAGGTATTTTTCTCTTACTTACAAGAATAACTCATGTCCTGATTGTGGTGTTTTAAAGTACATAGTCAAGTCTTTAGGTATCTAATTACAGCATATGTTTTGAGATAAACCTGTAAGTATATAAATAATGAACTATTTGTACCTTAAGGTCCAGCTCTTCTATTTGGGGCTGAAAACAATCTCCCCTTACAGCAATTATTCTGGCTAAACCCTGTAGTTACAGAGATAGATGACCAAAAGCACTAAAACTGTTCTGACCAAGAGCACTAAATCTTATGAGTGGAATTAAAAGCAAAATAGTGAATTTTCAATACTCATTATAGAGTGTGTATTTCAATACTGATTATTGAGAGAGTTAGAAAATTAAAATGCATCTTTTCAGCTTCAAGTCATTACAGCTCTGTATGAACCTTTGCCAAATGTAAGAAACACACATTTTTCTTATATATATGTTACTTGAAGAGTACTGGAAATATTATGATTTGGTGCGTACATTATAAAAAAGTTCCACTAATTACAGGAGTTCCAAACAGTGTCTTCTTCTCAACCATTAAAATACTAAAATTTCAGTAAGAGTCAATACACAAGCTTGTAAATACGGATTTGTTTACTTTTTGCCCTTAGGAAGACAGAAACTTAAGTTTAGACCCCTGCAAAGTCATTATTGAAAGAATTTTTACTGTGTCAACACCAGGAAATAACCTTGTAGTTTGGTAAAAATCATGCGACCTGATGTTCATTTGGTTGTCTTCATAATCTTCTACAGAGAGTTTCTCTTTCTACACACCCTTCTTTCTGTTTGTATGTCCCAACCTCTACATTTAAAAAGAATACACAAGGGTCTATAGATTTGTTCAGACATTTGAAGTAACAAGATTTTTATGCTTTGCTGTCTGCATTTAAGATATTTAATCCTAACAGAATATTATTTTAATAACATTTTAAATTTTAGTTTAAAGTAACATGGAATGGAAGAAACACTTGATATAATGCATTTATTTCTATAACAACCTACTATGACAAGACTTCATTATACTTCAGGCTATCATCAGGAGCATCTGTTCACATATCCCCTAAACTGTGAAGTGGGCAATGCATCAGCACAAAGTGCATGCTAAAACATCAGAGTGATACTAGGATCATCCCATCTCAAGTGCAAATAAATATCTTTATTCAACCTTTTGCAGCTGTCCTTTCTAAAAAGAATAAAATATGGTACTATATAACACACACACACCACCAGAACATATGGGCTGCTACCTGCAAAACAATAACACGTAAGTAAAAACATTAAAAGAGACTACATAGAATATGGTTTCCCCAAGGAAATAGTTCTGCAGGACAAGCAGCCTATAGGCAGAGCAGGTTGCAGCTATTCTAACATCGGGTAACAAATTTCAAAGCTGAAGGCATCCACAAAGCTTCTCATTTTCACTTTTTTGCACACACATTACAGCTACTTCAAGCAGATCTGGAAATATGAAAGACTATGGGGTTTGATTGAAACAAGTGCTATTTCCTTACTAACTGTGCCAATTCAGCAAAATGGTAAAACTGAGCTGAATCATCATGCAAATCTGTGAGAAGCTGTAAAATACTAGCTGCAAAATGAATACACATTTTATATTTATTCATAAAGCCTAGAGACCAAAAATCTGAATCTTCCTATGTGTGCTGAACTTTACAATATACTAAAGAGCAAGAATTCTAATATTAAAAAATTAAAAATAAAACTCAAACCTATTATGAAGTACAGTCACAAGTGTTTGGAATAGAATTGGCTTTCATTTTTACCACGTTATTATAATGTGCAGAGAGCACCTATTTCCTCTTAGAGCTGTTAATTATGTTGAAGTTCCAGTAAAAGACACACACACAGGATGCTTCATTAAAAAGTAGCATGTAAGGGAAACAGACACACGGTTTGCATCTGAATTCTAGCTGCAGAGGATCTTAAAAATATCTACAATTGCACTTCTAGCTTAATGTTCAGTTTTCAATCTCCTACAAAGAAAAATGCCTGAATATTAACGTGAGGTTGGCCACCATTCTGAAACACATTGACCACCTTTTCTCACAAGAGAATAAATGTGATAGAAGCTACAGAAACACATTCAAATTTTGTCCCAAAACAGACTACTGCATGCAACCAGCAAGCTCCAAAGAAGTTCTGCAGCTTTCAAAGCATGCAAAAAACTGATAAACATCCTCAGCCTTCTAAATGTCAGAGAGCATCCAGTCATGACTCCAGGGACAAGATATTCTTGTTGAAGATACTGGTCCAAAAAAACAATTCAGAGCTGGAGCTTAACCTGTCTTTTTCCTGAAGCTGATCCACAAAATTCCTTCTTTACTATCTGTACAAAGAGATAAACCTTCCTTGCCTTTTCTTCTTGGAAGCTGTATTTTGCCTGAATAGGCTCTGCTTCATTAGGGAAATATGCCTAGAAGATTCAAGATAAACATCTTCCCTTGCTGCAACTGGTTGGTCCCAAAGCCATGACTGACCAGAAGGCACTGTGAGTAAACTCCAACGTTTCAAAGGTTGTGCTTGCCTGCTCAAGTGCTGAGCAGGCTGGAAACAGTGAGGCTGCATATGTCTGGTCTCAATTGACCCCAGGCCCCTTAGCCTACTATTTCCTGTCTACTGTATGTACACTATACTCAAAATAAAGAATCGAAACAGTTCAACAGAGGAGGAAGAGAGAAAGAGTACCCCAAAAAAGTTTAGAGGTAAGGAAAAAAATAAAGTAAGAACAGTTAAAAATTTTTCTAACCAAAATTGTGGCAAAGTTCTTATTTTGTTTTCAGGAAATTTAATTAAGATGTGGTGAGATTTCATGTAGATGAGTTGTCATCTGTGGGAGGACTCAGAACTTCAGGAAGCCTAAGGACAAGAAGCCTAAGGACATCTATAGATTATATTTCCTGGTAAGTTTATTACATACATTAGAGGGGGAAAAAAGGGAAAAGAAAATGGCTCAGAAAAATGTAATTCTCCAAAATGTATGGAGAATCCTATTCTTTCTAACAAGTGACTTATTTTCTATGTCTGAAATGTCTTCAGTTCATAATTTATTTTAGGGATTAGAAATTTTTAAAAGTTCAAATGAGTCCCAGTTGTCATGTTATGCCAATGTAATGACATTGTTATATGTAATATATCATCAAACTGACAATTTTGTAGTACAAAGGGGAATGAAAGCTAATGGATTACAATGAAGGACCTTGAAAAGGTAGGTTTCAGAGTTTAATGATTTCAGCTTAGGAAGAAATCCTTTCTCAGGGTTGTTCATCTTGTTATTTTATTTTCTTCTTTATTTAGGCTTAAAATGTTGGTAACAACCTAATCACTACCAAATGTTTTCAACAACTGTGTTTTTAATAGTGGCCTTGCTTCAAAACATTCTAGATTCCTGCCAAGAGCCTGGCAAAGTCTCTGAAAATTATGGACATTAAAAATGGTCATTCCTTATATATAATGCTCTGGCCATTGTCCATTTCTTTAATGCTAAATGAACAAAATCCAATAAATGATTTTTCTTCAGGCTCAAGACATTCTTTCTCCTCAGGATTTATGTGAAACCAGTACGCATGACAAAGAAGAAAGTAAAATACATTTTACTGATTATGGCGTGTACCCAAAATCATAACAGAGCACTGGAAAAGTATAAATTTCCTAAATACCTTGTGAAATTATGTCTCTCCTTTTATTTGATTATATACATACACAAGCATATATCACTAAGAAAAGTAGAACAGCTACAAAAAGGAAGGAAAGACATAGATTGCAAAATAGCCCATAGGCTTGTAGCAGCTTCCTGCTGCAATTAGAGCTGGAGCTTTTACCAGACTTTCCCACATATCAAGTGCATATTCTAGCAATTCTGAGTTAGTTGCTCAACTTTTTCAATCTGAAAAAACTCAGCTTGAAATGCTCGTAAAGGAGAAATTGATTCTTATTTTTAAACGTGTCTTCATAATTTTGGATATTGGGAAATGTACCTGGGGGCAAAGTGGGCCATCTCTGAAAGCACTGAAGCCATTCATAGAATAGCGTAAGCTGGTAGAGCTTCTCTCAGTTAAAGAAAACTGTGCTCACTCAGTGCAGCTAAGGACACGAGACTGAGAATACATCCAAAGTTCTTCCCCTTATCATAATTTCCTGCAATTTGAAGTCATTGCTCCTCAGGGATCAGTATTGGGACCAATGCTGCTTAATATCTTTTTCAGCGACACAGAGAGTGGGATTGATTGCAAAATGAAGGCTGTCAGTCATTTGTGCAATTCCTCTGGCATAGGATATTTAAAGAGAGAGGAGAAGGGAGAAAGTGTGAGAAACAATCCTGCAAGCAACAAGGTTTGACATGGAGGGTGAGGATGTGCACCAGGGGACACACCAGACCTTCTCTTGCAACCTTTGCTGGAGCAATTTATTTCTCTGCAGCCCAGTGTACTTGACCACACTGGAATAAAGATCCATCTTTCAGCCCTCGAAGGACCCCGCTCTGGAATGTTGTTGTTTATTTCCTTTTAAGATTAAGATATAAAGAATGCATATTTTGTGTATATATTTTCAGATTCCCAGATCTACTATTTATTAGTCATAATGCATCACCATAGTCAAGGTTGCTTGCTAATGCAGGCTTCATGATGGTTTGGAGTTAAATTATTATATGTCCCAGAGATCTGAATGCCACAGACATATAGCACAAATTTTAAAAAAGATAATTTACTTCCTATCAAATACCATAATCTTTATTCAAAGACACATAAATTAGGATATTAGAGGCTCAAATCAAAAGGAAGGGATAGCACTACTATGATATGTCTTTTATGAAGAATTACCTTTAGATTTTTAATACTCTTTTGGCTTTGTTAAATAACAAATAATTTCTATACACACATGCACAAATGTGAATAGGTATAGATACATAAAATAAATGTTTAAGTGTTTATATATATTAAAAATATGCACACATGTCCAGCCCTTGAGACAGCATGCTGTGCGTCTGGCTCTCAGATTACAGCAACATTTTTGATTATTCACTATATTAGGTAGTACATTTTAACTTATTATAGTTAAGTGATGCTCAGCTGAGGGGTTATTCTGAATGCTAAGATGCCATTGGAAAATGTTAGTTCTCTGACATGAAGAGATTGGCTCTAGATTCACAGTGCTGCATCATTCACTCTTGTCAATTCTTAGCTAATGGGGCTTAGTGGGGAGTTCAAGGCTCTTCCCTAAGACAGACTATTTCAGCCAGTTCAGCCCACCTCTGTTAGTTCCTGTCTTTAAACAACACTCCAATTCTACCTGGACCAAACCAGCAGAACCTATTCCAAGTCAGAAGATTGCTTTATTGGCATACAAGTGTCTTCTCTCTTCTTAGTCTGCTGAATACCTCCACCAAAGGAACTTTACTAATAGCTACCCATTTAATTTTATCAACAACCGATGCACTTCTTAAGGAAAATGTATATTGGAATCTTTCCCAAACTTCCATTGCCATTCCACCACTGCAATGGAAGTATTGGGAGGTAACAAAACTGTGTAGAAAATGTTAACTCTTTAACAGCTGGGCACTGTTTACCAATTTAAGTCTATACTGCCACATAAAAAATACACACTGGTCAAGAACTCAATATATCTTAGCAAGAATGTGCTTTAAAGGGTATGATCATATATCACTTTATCATAAGTGGGNNGATGGGTAAGGAACTGTATTTCCATTCCTCAAAGTTTTAGTTGTCAATAGCAAAACACTATTTCCCAGGAAGAAAAATATGACCACCTATTTTTTATTGTCACATGAATAAGTCATGACAAAGACTGACAGGCTCACAGAAGTGTGTGATTTCTTCTTTTTTTTTTTTTTTCTGTTTTACTTTGACAGCTGTGTGCACTTGTTTATTTCCTGAGGTGAAAATTTGGTTAGGATGGAAGGAATTTGATTAGGGTAGAACAGAAAGGAGGAAAATAACTGAAAATAAAGAATTAAAATGCCTATGAAAATATAGAAAGAAAGCACACAGGGAAAATGGAGGTATGGTGGTGTAAGGAGCCTGAAGGAGAGAATGGTACAGAACTGAATCAGACAGCAAATCAACATAAAAGAATGAATGCCCAGATTAAAATCTCTGAAAATCACGTGGGATTGATGGCACCCATCTCCATTATAGCCACCACACTCTGCTCATACCAACTAAATTTCTGGGTATTATAGGAATTGTGGTTTTTTAATTTTCTGATTTAATGGCTGAGGACTTCTTTTTCTCTTCTTTCCACCATGACCGAAAAGAGAGTAAATGCTTCAGTGTTCTCAGAATTTGATACAGAGGAAGCAAATTGAGCTCTAAGGCTACGCCACAATATTGGTTCAGTCCCATGTTCAATAACAGTTGAGTCACAATCACAGCCCTGAAAACGTCCTGGTGATTTCCCAACTCAGTATTTGCAGAGTCAGGTATGGCTTGTCTGATGAGACTGGATGAAACAATATCTAGGGTGCTACAGCTTCTTGTGATGAGCTGGTTTTTGGCTACAAACTCTCCCTCTCTTATTAGTGATTTGAAGAATTTTTT
>VZRN01002263.1:1006335-1085487 GCA_013397935.1 Dasyornis broadbenti
TTTTTTGCATATACATATGGTCATGCAAGTGCTCATGTTTCATTCAAGCTTTTTTTTTTACATGAAAGTCCTAGATACTGCATTCAGAGAAGCCAAGCCCTGAGAGAACCCGCAACATTTCTGCTATCACATATCCCATTATATCTGGTCCTGTTTAGCAATAGCCTTCCCTGGAGTAAAACTAAACGGTTCTGTTCTAAATAATATGTGCATCAACGACAAGATATCCTGGAAATCTCAATGAAAATATGATAAATGAGCAATACACCAAAAAAACAAACAAACTGCTTAGTTGTTTAATGAATAAAAGAAAATCTATTTAGTGAAATTGATAATGTTTTCCCACTGCAGTATAATGGGAAGTAACTAGGAGATTTTCATTTAATATAATATGCTACAATAACTATACAGTTCTGATTAAGACCAAACAGGGACCAAATTATGAATGTATTAATAATAATGTTCTCTTCATGAAATCCTATAGCACTTTTTTAGTTCCCCAAGGATGTCCCAGAATACATCAGAACTCCCTAGTTACCCAATGATGTGTAGAGATGATACATTCTGTGTAATTTTTTTTTTAGCAAATTAGTACTTACTAAAAATGATACGAATGAAACAAAGAATTAGAATTTAGGAAAATAGTGCTCATTAAATTGGATGCAAAAGGGGAGGATGCCAGGGAGGAAACAACCCTGGGATATGTTTTCTGTCATTTCTTCAGCCATTCAACACATATTTTCTGGATCAGTGAAAAATGGATAACACCTTTCCATAGACGCATGTTAATTTCCTGTTCTGTCTCAAGCTCCTGGTGCGCTTATACAGGAAGTCAGCATGACCGATCAACTGTTTTCCATGTATGGTATTTGGTTACTGGTATTTTCTCAAGTGAGAAGGAAAACAAAGTAAATTGGCTTGGTATAGCAGCTTTGCACTGACTGTTCATTACTGACTAACATCATTACCAGGAAACAAAAGGTAAATTCAGGGAATGGAAAATACCACCCAAACCTCTGAGGTCCTGAAAACTCTAGTTCCTTCCCTTGACTCCTAAGATAGGAAGAGCGCCGAAAGAGAACAAAACAAGGTCAGCAATTAACTGAAGCATCCATGCAAGCTCTTTCAGAGGTAGCATAGTGCAAGGGATGGTTGCAATCTCAACAATTAAAGATAACTTGAGGTCATACTTACTAAGCCATACAAAATGGGCTGAAAGATTAATGGCTCAAATCAACATACACAAACTTAGATTTTAAAATGGTTGTCTTTACTGCTGTGACAGCTGCTTTATAGACTATTGCATTGTTAAATGGGTCCGTATTCCTTTGATGCTGGGGAAAACCTGACATACACTCATAATCAGAGACTGACTAAGAAGAAATTAAATACAGAACTCATTTAGATAACTGCTCTCTGACTTCACTGGGAGCTGGTTAACTTCCAGTCCAACAAGGGAATATAATTACCTGTTACTTTTCTCTGTGAGTTATTCCGTGCTATGGACATAAAAGAGTATGGAGAATGCAGATGCAGCAAATCCGTTGTTTTCTCCACAACATAAACAGTCAGAAAACAGTCAGATGCATAGTGAAATGGGAGTAGGGAGAGAAAAATCTTTTAATCAAAGGAAAACCCTTTATCAGACCAGTCATTCTTTCAAAGAAACAAACTGAAAATGGTGATGCAAGTAGGAAAAAAAAGAAATTGTTCTCACTATTCAAAACTGTTCTCAGTATTCACTGGCAACATGCAGAAGAAGTGGGCTTAAATTACTGTCCAGAAGTTTGAGGACAGTCACAAGAAATACTACTTTTGCAAAGAACATTTCTGCCTTACGGATGTGTTTGAGTTCCTTTAACAAGTAAACAAGCATACAACAGCATATTTGGTGAATTTAGTCAACATAAATTTCCACAGGGTGTTAAAAATTTTAAAAAATTCTAAGCTATTGCAAGATAATGAAAACGTGCTCCCTTGAATAAATAACTAGTAGAAGGTGGGCTAACAACACATAGGAATTAAAAGCCAGTTTTCACAAAGCAAGGACTGAAAGCCCACTGAGTACTGCAGTCAAGCATATATATAATAAGATGATGAAAATCTGGTGAATTGAGAGAGGATAAACCTGATGTTACATCATTCAAGGTCATAAAAATGAAGGCTGAAGGTGAAGAGGTTTAGAAGAACTTTTCAAGAATGGGCAATATGGCATCGCAGATGCAATTCAAACATTGCTCTCTATTTAAAAAGCAATAATACATGCAAACTGATTCAGATGCTCCACCCAAATCCTTTTTCATTCTTTAGCCCTTGCTGCATCACCATAAAACTAATGTTCTCTGCCAATATCTAAAACCTGCAAGTACTTCTGGTAAACAAGAATAAAGAAATGACCCTTTCAAAGCAAGGGTTTTCTTTGCTGGCACCCTCAGTTTGACAGACTAACCTCTTTACTGCTACAAATGTAGCCTAAAGCCTTGTACAGAATACTGCCTCTGTAGATAGAGGGACTCCATTTTTATATCATCCTCTCCTTCAATCGTTAGGGCAGCCAAATATCTATAGTTTATGCACATGCCCTAAAGTATTAGAGAGGATGCTCAGAAAGGAGAAGAAAAATTGCAAAAATAAGAACAAGAGATGTATATGAACATAAAAGTGTAACTATTTTTCAAAATTGTCTAGTGGTTCAGTTTGGAATACACAATCTAATTGCATATTAAAAATAGTAATTAAATACAGAAATAGATTGTCCTTTTCATTACTGAATACTATTAGAAAAACAAACCCAGTGTTTAAGTGTAAAAATATAAAAAATTAAAAGAACAGTTATATAAACTATTGCAAGAAAGAAAACTCCACAGTTAAGTTCTTCCTAGTTGAACAGGACAATCAAGCAATGTTAACAGGAAAGAAATGCAGATAGAAAGAAAAACCTAAAGCATTTATCTTTAGTGGAAAAAAACTTTAGTTGATGAAAATGTTATTTAAATGAAAGATTTAAGTTTGAAACTGTTACCTTTCAGATAACTTTATCAACTATAGCTTGATTTACGCTTGTACAAAACAGCAAGAATTTGAAGCATTCTGATTTCAATGGTTTGATTTAGGAGGAAACCGTTGCAGTGAATTATTAAAATTTACTGTAAGCAGTTGAATAAATTAATATAGATTTGTTTTGATAGCAGCAGTTGAATTTTGGCAGGGATTATAAGGATATGCTGATTTGCTTCTATAAGAGCTAATGCTGATTCATTTGAGATCTTCACAAGACCTTTTATGCAATCTTTCTTGAGTATTATATTTTTTCCTCTAACGCAGTATGGTTTATTTTAACTATGAGTAGATGATGCAATCTGATAAGAACATATTCCATATGAAGCTGAACCTTGAGGGTTTTTCCCTTGGATTTTTGTATTACTGACATTATGTCCATGTTCTGCCAGGTTCCCTGTTTCTGTTAGGATAGAAAGGACAACTGTCACAGATGGTCGTGGTGGCACATGCCCCCAAATCCTTTCCTTGTTCAACACTATGATTTCAGAAATGCTCATTGGGCATTTGCCTTGACAAATAGTGCCTGGACTAAGCTCCTCTTGAGCCTATCAGAAGCACCGTCTGCACCCAGGAACTAGTGCTGTCTAACAAGCTCTTGGCTTTTTAAAAAACAGTTTTAGTAGCTTAATTTTCTTGCCTGAATAACAACCCAAGTGGAACACCATTTTTGTTATTAAACTTTCAAAGGAAGTTACCGACTCAAATTTCTGCCAGGACGGAAAATTACTGTGACTGAATCCAACGCTCTTGCAACCATATGAACAGCAGTTCTAAGTGAGACCCTCAGAGCTCTCCTGGACCCCAGTGGGCTGCAACCAGCAACCTCGACCTCCCTTTGAGTGAGGCCTCTCACAGATAGCGAACTCCCGCTTGCTTTACTTGGAGCACTGAACAATGATGACAGAGCCTGAGCTGATATCCCCACTCCTTGAGGCTCTACCTTTTCCCCATTGGGAAGATGAAAAGATGTAAGTACTTCACTGAATCTGAGGGAAATTTTCGCAGGTATTTATCTCATGCATACTCCTTTAGGTCTGTGTGGAGGTGACTGTGAATATGCAACAGAAAATATTTTATGAACTCTGCTCTCTTAGATTTACAAATAAGTTAGATTCATAAGTAAGATAGACCTATAAGTGAGTTACTGTTGTGCTTATAGACAATTCTAAAAAATCTTAAATTATTTAAATTAGGCTATAAATTAAGTACTGTTCAGTTGAAGCTAAAATGTTTAGGCCTAAACCACTGGTCAAGTCCAGGGCTATGTTTGGTAAGGGAGTCTACTCTGAACCTTGTGACTCCCCAGGAGAGTCTTTTTTATTCCTTTTTATCCTTACCCTTTTCCATCCTTACCCTTTTTACATCCCTAGCCTCCACAGAGATCATTTTCGGTTGACTTTAGTTTTAGATTGATTGATTTTTCTCTGTGTGCTTTAACCATCTAGCAAGCAGCAGAGTAAGCTTTTACAGGAGATTTTGCCACTCTTTCACTTTAATAGTAAACCTGGTTTCACTTATACTTTTGCTGATTCTTTGAGCAACCTAAGACTGTCATTTGTAACAAAAGGTCAGAGACATTATTCTTTCCACTCTAGCATAAATGAGCAAATACTGGAAATATTGCAAGGAAAGATGAACCTCAAAATTGTGACCGTCTCTCCAATACGAGAATTCAGATAAGTTAATACTACTTTAGAATGGAATTTCTTCTACAAGAAACTTATGACTACTGTCTTTGGAAATACCAATTGCTTTTCAAAAAAGCAGTTTCAAATTGCATGATACATGTTATAGCACACATGAAAACCTAAACAAAATCATTACTTCACAGCTTGAGCTTTCAGCTTGAGATGGTGAAGATGAAAGGTGTTCTTTTTCTCTAGTGAATTATCAAGGAAAGGTTTGGAAGATCTTGTCATGACAGACTAAATGTTATCTGGTAAATTACTAACTTGTGCACAGTTTCTAAGATTTGATGTGAATTTATGAAGCCTGTGTGAAGACACCTTAATGAAAGATGATCTGAGTTGTATCTCTGTACTTTAGCAAGCAATGACATGTGCTGAGACCAGAGAGCATGCTATAGACCAGCACTAGTCATGACTTTGGTGGAAAATAATTCCTGTGCAAAAATACACCATGCACTAAACTTAATATCTGTCACAGAAGCTGAAGTGATGTGAAGACACTAAGAAAGAAGAGAAGATTTAAAGAAGCACTTGATCCATGAGAGAATGATGCTTTTGGAAAATAGCAGGCAGAGCAACGGCTGTGGCATACAGACTTCACAGAAAATAATTGAATTTTCCCTGGAAAATTATGTATAAAACATACTGCCAGTATATAATGATGTACAGAGTTTTACAGGGCTGAAACACGATGATATTTTTTCAGAGCTGGTGCTCATTGTTAAGATTTTTTAACCATACTACTGAAAACATAAATTAAACTACTGCATAGAAGACATTTTTTTATCAAGCTATCATCGTCATTTCAAGTGTCATTTTGACACACACTGCAGTCAAATATTTTTCTGGAAACAGTCAGAATTAGGGAAAAAAGAAGGATTGGGGATGATACCATAGAACCATAGAATAGTTTGCATTGGAAGGAACCTTTAAAGGTCATCTAATCCCCACATGATGAGCAAGGACTTCTTCAACTAGATCAAGTCGCTCAGGACCTCACCCAGCTTAATCTTGAATGTTTCTAGGGATGGAACATCCACAGCTTCTTTGGGCAACTACTTCCAGTGTTTCATCACCCTCATGATAAAAAAATTGCATTTATATTCATATTTATTTGCCATAATGAAGATATCAATGTCTTTATGTTTTGAAAAACTAGAAGACCTATTCTCCCTTTAACTGCACACTGCAGGCTTATGGTGGTGTATCCTGCATTTTTTATAGAGTTTTCCCCAAACTCCTCTATCTTTACTAAAGAGAAATGATGAATAAAATTCCTAACCAAGAAAACCAGATAACACCTACAATTCTGTATATTAACATCAATTGTTAAAAACCTCACCACTTCAACACCAAAATACCACAATCAATTACATTTTCAAATAATTATGGCATTTTTTTTAACACTCTAAATCAGATTAGTTCCTGCTACTTTGCAGGCTTGTCAGGTAGACATGGATACATAAGATGACCTTTAATGTTTCTTTCTTTTTCCAGCTTTTCCTAGATTCCAGCAACTTATGCTTCTGAGATGGAGTTTTCTTGATTCTCATCAGAACAAAAGGATTATATTGTTAACAAGATACTTGTGTGACCTTCAGAGCTGTGTCTCCAATTTCTTCTTAGCCTCTTGTTGGTCTATTCAGCCTGCGGTCTTTTGGGACAATGATGAGCTACATATTTCTCGAGCACAAAATAGCAAAATAAGGTGTTACTCTCAGTGGGAGTCTGAACCCAATTGTAAAACAACTAATGAAAATAATAAACCCCAACCAATTATACAGACCATGTTAAAGGCTATGAAACTGGGTAAACTTTGACTTATTCTAATCTTCAATGGCAGATTATTCTATATAGCAATCTCCATAATTTATGCTTTGTCAGAAACTCTCACATTCTTTCCCCTGGATTTATGCCTTTTAGCTTTCCAAAGAGAAACTATTAAAACAACCAGTATGGAAAAATGCAGGATTAATCTTTACCACAATTCCTGCTTGCCATCCTATACTCCAAAAGAAAACATTGTACTGTTTCACAATAGGAAACATCTCTTGAAAACCCTTCTTTATAAATCCATGACATACTAAGCATTCTCCAATGTGATTGAATCTTGGAGCATGAGCTGCAGGAATAAAAATACATCAGAATCCAGACTTAAGCAACATGAGATTTTTTTTCATTTTTATTTGTTAAAGCAAACAAGAGAGAAAAAAGTATTTAAACATTTTTAACTTATTTTTATTGAACTTCCAGTTTCTTCAAACAGACAAGATATGCATAACAAAAGTAAAGTCTACATGAAGATATGTAAAACCAAAAGATTTTGATCATCCTGATTGTCTTAATATGGCTTCAAAATGCCATAGAATAAAATCAAATTATGCTTTGTTGTAGGACTGGTCAAATGAGAATTTAAAAAAAAAAAAAAATAAAACCACCTTTTTTTTTTATTATTTTTTAACTTAACACAGTTAACTGCAGCTTTCCCCAAAAATACGTTTTCCTAGATTGTCTTAACCACTGTTTATTTCATGGTTCAAGCAGGGTAACAATGCTATTTTTTTTCCACACACAATTATGCTATTTTTTTCGAGCCATATGTATGTTGTCTTACCTCTCTTTTTTTACTTTTCTAGTTCCCTCATTATAAATCATTACTTCTATTTACTTCAATTTTATTGTGACTTTACGCTTAGGATGGAAGTAATGTCACCTAAATTTTGCTAATCAAATATCCAGTCTTATTAACTTTCCCAGCATAATTAGCCAGGAAAAGTCACTTCCAAGGAGCATTTCTATCCCCTGCCAAGATGGGAATCTTCCCCAAGTTTAATTTGCCCCAATACTTGTGACACTGTGGCTTTGGCTCCTTCACTTCAGGTAATTAACATTACCACAGCTGCAGTCTTACCATCACTTCTGCCCCTTGCTCCTACCTCCTCCCTTCAGCAAATAAGCAGGTTTGAGTGAACAGAGAGAACAAACCACAAGGCACAATATTGAGGAATATTGCAGCCTGAGTTTTGCCTAGCTTTTAAAGCACTGATTTTAACTTGCAAATAAACTCTAGTTCTTGAAAATCTGTCCAGGCCAGATCTTGAAAGGACCCAATCTTTTCACATCTTCAGAAGTAATTATTCTAGGCTGGTAAGCATTTTTTTGCCAATTTTTTTGAGTGCTCGTTTTCTAGACAACCGTGAAATAATGTCCTGTTGGCCTTCCAAGAGTGGCTAACTACACTTTAATCTGCTTCTGATATTTGTTATGGGCCTCTAGAGCATCCAAATTGTTAGTATTAATCATTTGCTAAAGTAGAATACCTTTCTAACTGCTTGTAAAAATAATGGTGTTCATACATTGTTTCGGCATACAATTTGTAGCATAAATTGTAGCAAGTTATTTTATTGATATTTATAGACAAATAAGACTATCGGGGAGTCCAACATTCCACCTTGTTATGCATTGAGATGTCACTGTTAATACTGCAAAATATCTGTTGTTTTATCGATTCTAAGACTTTCTAGCTTCAGAGAAATATTTTTTGAGGCATTTCCACAGATATGAGAACAAAGTAGCAGATATACACACTTAATTTTCAATGGAATAAAATTATCTACAACATGAGCGAGACTTTACAGTTTCTGCCTCTCCAGAGGCTTGTAATCATAGATAAGATTACTAACAACAGTAGATATTAATTTCAAGTGAAGAAAGGTGTTTTCTCTTTTGGTGATGAAGCTAAGGTAGTCTAGTTTGCAAAACTAACAGCACTAGCAGAGCAAGTAGCAGTCCTAAAAAGAAGGCAAATTTGTCTACAAATAAAGCCACACATAATAGAACTGCAATTCCCCCAACTCTTAGCAGTCAAGACACAGCTTTCGATTCCAAAAAGGACAGATTCAAGAAGAACTTGAGAACATTGCCTGAACTGATGTTGACTGCTGCAAGCTGTGCAGCAATCAATGCTCACATCTGTGCCCCAGAAGTGCTAGTTTTGGCTCGGGTGGAGTTAATTTAATTCACAGTGGAGCTGCCTTTTGGATTTTTGCTGAACAAAATGCTGATGATATAGAGATGTTGTTCCTATTGCTTAGCAGGGCTTACTCAGAGTCAAGGTATTTTCCACTTTTTGTACTTCCACACTAATGAGGAAACTGGGGCTGTATGGGAAACTGGGAGGAGACATAGCCGGGACAGGTGACTCCAAACGAAGCAAAGGGATATTCCAGACCATGTGACACCATGCTCAGTACATACAGTAGGGAGAAGAAGGAGAGAGTGGGTTGTGGGGAGTGATGGTGTTTGTCTCCGCAAGTCACTGCTACATGTGATGGGAACCTATTTTCCTGGGGTTGGCTGAACACCTGCCTGCCCATGGGAAGTGGTGAATCAATTGCTTGCTTTGCTTTGCTTGTGTGTACAGCTTGTGCTTTCTCTATTCAACTGTGTTTATCCCAAACCATGAGTTTTCTAGCTCTTATCCTTCTGATTCTTTCCCCAATCCCACTGGTGGGGGAGCTTGAGAGAGCAGCTGCGTGGGGCTCGATTCCTTGCTGGAGTTAAACCATGACAGTCCTTTTTGGCATCCAATATGGGGGCACAGAGTGTTCCAGATAATGACAGATTTGTAATCTAACTTTCTTTCCAACTCTTAACTAGGGTATCTTTGTTGCTACATTCTTTTTTTTTTTTTTTTTCTGCTACCCATCCATGACTGACATTCATGACTCAGAGTCTCATCTCAGAAGCAGATTTTGTCAACTAATAACCTGATGTCTCTTTTTCAGTTCTATACTGTGAAAATTAAACCATTAGGACATTCATGGTGAATCTACATTTTTGAATACATAGATATTGGTTAATATGTAAAAATGACATGCTCAAGTTTGAATTAATGATCTTACACTAGCTTTTAACATCCTTAAGGAGCACTCATATAATATTGGTTTTTACCTGTGGAACAGTTAGATTATCAATTTAGCCTCACATTATTGAAAAAAACCAACATTTGGGTAACATCATTGTTTTCTTTTCTGAGAAGGAGAAAAATATGTAGAAATTGAAATTATTTGAAAGACTCTTACAAAAAAGTACATAGGACAGGATTTTTCTATCACTCCTCCTTATTATCCATTACTTTTTCTATTCATAATAATTTAAATGGTAAATGCAATTAACAGGGCATTCATATATGTGTTAAATAGTCTAAGAATCTTTTTTCTTCTGGTTAGTTTGTCTCATATCTAACCTCTGCAAAGATGAGCAAATACTAGCATCTTGCTTTCCTAAAGGGCAACAGAGCTAAATGAAACAGAAATTTTGGGGCTTAATGTCACATTCTATATGCAAACCCTTCACAAAGAAGCTGCAGATGAAATTGTCATAGGAAACTAAATCTACCCAAGAGCAGGTGGAGTACTATTGAAGTGTATCTCTTGTGCAGGATGTGGAAAATATGCAATTATGCTATAATCTCTCCTCATTTTAGGATGTTTCATCAATAAACCTACACGTCTTGGTATCTATCCAGAAAGAACCCCAAACAACCCTTCTATAAGGAGACACTTTTGTATACCACCACAGATGGGAGAGCATGTTCTCCACAGTCAAAACACCTCCTACAATCATCTTTTAGCTCATGAATGTAGAAATGGTAGAAGATGAATGTAGCCTCTAAGGAAACTAGCAGAATGAAGAAAATTATCAAATCAGATGTTTATTTTTTGTCATATGTTTATGAATAGGAGAAGTGTGAAAGAAACAGCTGTAAGTAAAAAGTAAAAATAAAAAGACGGGAAGATATTTAAAACATTTTAGTTCACATTCATTAAAGAAAAATCTGGTAAAACCTACTGAAAGCTGAAGGTCTATTTTGAACCAGTTCTGTATAAGTATTCTGATAACAAGGTCTCGGGTTTTTTAATCCATTCTGTAAACACTGTTGTGTTTGCTATTTGTGGCTTGGCTTTCCAGGTTAGACATGCACTTTAAACATTTCTGGCTTGTACATATACATCCTGCTAAAGATTAAGTTGAATTCAGTGGGAACATTTCTGTGAGTGATATTTCAAGAATTAAGTGTGCTGTCAACTTTTTGTGCCCAGGTCAGTGTTTGGCCCAAAGACATTTGAATATTAACTGAAAAATAACTTCTTGATTAATGAAACACAGAAATATATGTTAAAAAGAAAATGAAACAAAATGTTCTCTTTTCTGGAAAGGAGTGAGAATGATGTCAGATGAAATTAAAAATCCACTGAAAAGTTCACAGCAACTATAGGTTGCTCCTGTAACCACGCCATAAGGGTGTAAAGGAGCAGTGAAGAGTCCCCAGGAAGAGAATCCTATAAATTCTTATTTATTTGAGAACAAATTGTTCAAATACATTCAAGCAGAAACCGTAATACAGTATAAGGTTAAATAATAAGTTGGAGATAGCTGATAGTATGAAAATGTACCCTAGCGTTTCCTTAGATGGTTATAATACTAAAAACCACAACTTCAGGGAAACTTGTACATGTAAATGAGAATATAATGAACTGGACCAAGATTGGGATTAAGAATTTTTTCATAGGCATGAGTGATCAAGAGTGGTTTTGTTTAGCACATATCTCTGAGTTTCACTTTTTCTTCTACTTTGTTTCTCCTAACCATACTAAAGTTACCATTTCCTTTCCCTTCAATTGTCCCACCTACTCCTTTTTCCCCATTTCAATGTTCCCTAGAACAGACCCTCTGTAACAGCCAAAGCTGTTGAGCTGTCCTTGCTTGTATCTGCCTCAGCCACCTTCATTACTGGCAGAGCCCATGGCACTACACCTCTATCAGCAGGCACCTATTTTTTCCTGGGCACCACAGCTGGTGCACCCCAATCTTCTTCCAAATTTAAGCCCTGGATTCATGCTCTGAAATGCACGGCAGAAACTTCAGACACAGTGGAAAAAACCTCCTCAGGTGACATTCTGGGGGCAGAAAGAATGACATTCACAGAAAGAAAGAGGGTGTTGTCTGACCTGCCCTCCTTCCTATTTCATCAGTTAATTGAAGTGCTATAGATACCACTTTGGAGCAGTTTCAGGTCCTTCTTGACTCAATGTAGACTTATTGGTTATCAGTCTTTGCTCCTTACTCTTTCCTGCCACTGGTTGGCCACTGCTAAGAAAGTAAAAAATAGCAGCTAGATATTTACTGCTTCTATCCCATTTTCTCCTTCTTGTAGAAGGCCATGCAAGGAGACCACTGGTAATTTACTCTCTTCTAGAATACAGACGCTGAACCACAGCCAGGCCTGGTACACTTAGTATTGGAACATATCACAAAGGATTTACAACAATACATTTTAATTAATCACTCTCCAGGGTTTCAGTTGGAATTAATACTACACACAGCCACATTTAGAATTATTTTTAAATCAAGTGTGCCAATGTGCCATTTCCCCCTTACTCGTTCAGTCTTTGAATTTGGCAATAAAGCTGGATGAATTTTTGCCAAGGTGATTAATTTTATCCAGACCTCTAATTTTATTTGGACAATTAAAGAGAGAGATGGGGGAACTTCAACAAGTCAAGAGGATTTTATAAATAAAAAATTTGTCAAGTATAATGGAAAGCATTAGTTACCAAGTAAAATGATATAAATAGAAAGCTCTTTGCTGGAGAAAAATAAAAACAAAACCTGACCTTTCTGCAATTATGCAGGTTGATTTGCTGGATGAGAAAAATGCAGAATCTGGAATGAAACAGAAATCTGAATTCAGAGTCATAAAATCCAAGCATATAGAACAAATCAGTAAATTCTGCTACTCCAAGACAACAAAGACTGTACCTTGAACCCAATAGACATAGAGAGACTTCATTGGTCTTTAACTTCAGATATTTCACATTATGCTATTTTACCTGGGTTCCAGTTACATGGTGCACTAGGCTATATTTCGTAAGGGTGGTCAAGGACCTTTGATAACAATCATTAGTTGGTTTAAGTTAACACAGCTGTGAACTCTAATTTAAACTCTATTTATGTTTATCTTTGCTCTGCTATTTATTTTATTAACAAAACATCTGTGTTGTGAAAACTTAATGGTTTTTTTACTATATCAAATTTTATCTCTGTTAAGAATTAATATACAGTCCCATCCCCATTGCAAGAAATCAGAGCAGAAATCTGTGCAGACTGAGCCATACATTCTTTAGGAAAGACAAACAGTACTGAAAATCAGCAGGTGTTTAGATTTACAGAAGGTGCACAATTTTTTATATTTGTCTTTTAAAAGATGAAACATGAATAATCACCACTTAGTTTTCTTTCAGGCACTTACTCCAAACAAGCAATGTTAGAATAACAATTCACTTCCTTAACTTTATTGATACAGCACCACAAATCAAGTGTAACATTGTCAAAATGACCTGAGAAAACATTTTTATATTTGTTTTTCTGATGTTATGAGTGATGATTCTCCATATTTTGCTCGAACCATTCATTTTCAGCAGAAGACATTTGAAGGCAAATCTAATCATTTTCTGAGTCATATGTAAAATAACTATGAGACTGATTTCCCATTGTCCTGAAGAGCGTATGGTCGTTTAGATTGGTGCAGAATGGTCCCACTTCAGCAATCTACTTAAAGTGCATGCCTGACTAAGTGTGTGAATCGTCCCATTGATTTCAAAGGGAGTATTTATATCTTTAATGAGAAGCGCACTCGGGAAAGATGGACTGAATCAGAGCTGGAGCAGGACTCAGTCTCTCTCCAGCTCAAATACTGGCGCTTCACACCATGCACCCACCTATCTGTAGCACCCGCCTAGGCTGAGTGAAAGGGTGAGCAGGCTGCTGGCCCCAGGTCCCAAACACAATAACCCAATCTGCAGTGGGCTGCCAGACAGATGCAGTGCTCTTTTAGGCATCTAAACACCCTTACTCTAACTGCTGATATGGGTGTGCTAACTCACCCCTATATGCCATCATTCTATAAAACCTCTAAATGCACAAAATTGTGCAAAACCAGTCAGCTAAATAAATTGAAAAAATGAAAGAAAAATTGCAATATTTTACATGTAACTCGTAATGTAACACAAGAATTGTTAGTAAGATGTAGAAACCGCTCAAATACGACTAATCTTAGGTTATATCTTTGGAACATTGTTTCTATGTTCAAATCAGGATTATTCTGTTTCTACAACCAAGGTTCCTGGGAGTGCTAAAGCTAAACACCAGTATGTACCTTAAACAGACTGAATTGTATATCAGATCATTTTGTGTTTCAAATTTGTGTGCAATCAGCTGTGTTCACTAAATTTAGATGCTAGTAATTCCTTCAAGATATACACAAAGAACAAAGACAAATAAGGGGTTGGTAGAAAAAGTAGGTTTAAAGACATTCTAACAACTGAACCTCTAATAATCAATACTAATAGCATTTTATAGTTTTATTTGCTCCATAGTTTAGTTACAGTTCTTTTAGTTTCTTCTTATAGGTGCTTTAATTTCATTTCATGTAAAGAAGGACATAGAAAGAGCTGTTAAAGAAAAACTGTATTAAATTTCTGAATTTTAAAATTACATTTTAAAAAAATTAACATTTAAGTACTACTCTTGTAAACATTTTAGAATTCTAGGTACACACATAATGTCTTAAATAGAAACTCTGTTTACCTCTTCACATCATGAAGTTGCACTAGCGTACACAGATCTAACAAATAGCTTTGACGTTCTCAGCACTTTTAATATTGCTCTCCACAATCTCACCTTTCTTTCATCACTTGTCCCATCATGCAAAGACATTTTGCTGATTTTATGTCATGACCTCAGCCTGCAGAACTGAAAACAATGAACCGTAGGTTGGCTGTGTATTGTCTGGGGAAGGATCTCTGCTTCCATCTATTGGTGAACTGCTGGAAGAGAGCAAGAAGACCTTATTTCCCTGCTTCCTCTATTCTCAGCGGGAGTTTTCTGCACAGAAGTCCTGAGGGCCCATAGTTACCCTTTTGCCCACACCTGTGCCATAGGAAAATGAAATGAACATGAAGTGAGACCTTCTAAATGAACTGGTAGTGTTCTCCAGCTACCATGTCCTAGATCTATCAACTTTATTGCCAGGCAGGTAGTATCAACCAAAGAACGTCCCATGGCACAGTCCAGTCACCAGCATTGCTGAGGGACACCAGGCTGGGTCCCTGGGACCAAAATCACAACTAAAGGCAACATCACAGCAAATTAGCACACAGAGACAACAGTACCATTTACAATATGCTTATAAATGTAACAGTCTGCCAGGAGACAGACATAAAGCAATGCTCTACATAGACCTACCCCAAACAAAATAACCAAAGCTATTTAATATTCCCAAATTTTTAAGCAGCAGCACAAGTCAGAGCATTTGATTCAAGAACTGCTAGACATTTAATCCTCGCTCTTCTTGTTCAAACCTTACACCAAAGTAGTATTGGCACATGTGAAATCAGAAGGTCAATACTATTTATTTCTTAGCAGTACACATAATCACTTCACTACAGGTTGCCTTTTCTCATATTAAATCTTTTCCTTGTATGTATTATTGTCTCTTAACATCTACCTTCTTAATATTTCTCTATTAATTTTCTTAAATACCTTCTCTATTCTATGTCTTTTCCTCATATCCATTTATATTTATTCTTTTTCAATTCCTATTGTCCCATCTCCATTGGTATTTCCTTCAATATTGTAACCACTGGCCTACCACTTTATTTTCTCTCTGCAACCCAATGACAGTATATTTTGCTTTCTTCTTCTTGGCATTAGTTATTTGCTGTTTCAAGAGTGTTCCTTCGCACCTTTTCTCCTTTGAATCCCTCCCAATATATCTTCACTTGTTGGGCCACCATGTTTACTTCCAACTGTCACCCACAAGGGCAATAGAAATCTTTCTATTGCCAGCAAAAAGACTGTCTCAGAAGTCTTCATGTGGTATATGGATCTGTATTCAAGCTAGTACTACACACTAAATTAGACAGAACATTCCTACCATCTGTTCAGAGTAGCTGTAAAGAGTTGCACAGACGCCAGTTTCACTGCACAGCAACAAATTTTATTGGTTTTGGTAACCCCAGAGATTATGCTACACAGTGAGCACCATCTACTGGCATCCAATTATTTATACATGTATGTAGATATAAAGCATTTCTCTATTCTTGAACAAAAAAATATTTCTTTTTAAAAGAATCATATTTTTTTAGCAGAGCTGCAATTAGTTTTCTGTTCAGATCATTGCATGGTAATAGCTACATTTCTGGCTGGAAGGGAAAAAAACCTAAATATTTAAAATACATTATTTTAAATTAATGTAAACACACATGTAATTTAACACACACAATTTGTAGACAAATACACATACAAACACACACACATTAATGGCAATCTTGGCTTTAGATCATCTCCTCTTTACTTTTATCCTAGGAAGCCTACCTAAAGGAAAAAAAAAAATGCTTAATCCCACAGTAATAACTGCAGATATTGCAACATGAATATATTTTATTGATATTCTGACAATCTCTTACCTACAGAAAGACTCAAGAGGGAGAGATTTTGAAATACAAATTTAATTTGGACAAGTATTTGGTACATATACATCAAAGGAAGAGCTGGACAGGAGTTTTCTAATCAGAAAGATTTTGTAAAAAATGGTCTTTTCACAAGTTCAGAATATTCTGAAGGAAGATTTGATTTTCTTCTAAGCCTTGTACTTTTTGTGAGTAAAAAGCAAGAACCTATTGTAAAAAAAGGAACCTATTGTACTTAACTTTCTTCTGATCCAAATAATATTAGTCCATGCCATTCAATTAGCATGGTTTCACATCAAACTGACTTCATCAGTTATACTTCGTTACATAATAAGAGAGGTAGAATTTGAATCTGATGATATTTGGGGTCTGTTTATTCTCAGTCGCTATTGTTTCAATGTTCAGACAGTTTGTTTAATTTTTATTTTAACAATAGGAATATACAAGAGTTTTAGTCCAATTTAACTAATGGTAAAGTTAAAAAGACTCTCATTTAGATCCTGTGCTTTCCAGAAATATAAAGCTTGCACAGAATAAATACTTCTCTTTCAGTTCCTTGCATATGGAAGACTTTCAGGACTATGTCCATACTATGCTAGTTAACTGAGTGTGCCCAGGAATTTTCCCCAAGAACAAGTAGCAAGCAGAAGCTTGTTGGATTTATGGTATTCAAAAATTATGATGAAATTCTCTTATTCTCCACCATAGAGATTGCTGCAGGAAGCTGAACATTGGGAACAGCCCTTGGAGTGATATAACCCTCAAGCTCTGCCAAGAAACTGTTTAGGATTCACTGGTTTACATTTAGGGAACATAGGAGTAGTTTGATGGAATGGACAATCATATTTCAGTGCCTAGAAATGCTTCTTGATTAATCTACTAGCATAGACGCAGCCTTAGAGGTTTAAAAAGTGAAACTAATCCTAGTGACAGGCTGATTGAGATGTACTTCCCAAAGCTGCATGTTATGCCACAGGAAACCTGGAATCTCATATGAAGTGCACTAATTGTCTCATTTAAGGCACATAGGGGAGATCTACAGGATTGTTATTCAGTGTTAAGGAAAAATTACGTCATTGTGCTTGGCATCATTGACATGTATATGAAATCATCAAATTAATTCAGAACAGTGACTCTGGACGTTATAAATATGTATCACAAAAGAAATACATTCAAGGATATTCCCCTGATATTCAACACCAGTTAAACTGTGAGTTTCAATCTATTTCAGCATTTCATTTAATTTCAAGAGAAAATGATACATATCAAACCAGTTCTGTTAAAATTCTGGTAATAACACACTGGCTTAACTAAATACTTGTACATACTTTTAAATGAGTGGTAGCACTGAAAATACATAACCTTAAGCTGAACAAAAGAATTCCATGTATTTTAACATAGTATCTGATGCAGAACAATAAAGGCCACAGTTTGGAAGTAAAATTAGCACAACACATGAATATAACCACTGCCTAGCTTTGTGAACATTTGTTTCTGGATGAAGACAGTATTTCCAGATCAAAGATTAGGTTTCCTCCCTAAATGCCAGTTAACTACTGAACCCTAGAAGACTTCTGTGGGACAATATGCACAAGGACATTTGGGGTAGCCCCGTGTTACCCTTACAGCTGCAGTCTTACAGCTATTCTTCCCCGCTGAACTGAGATAATGAGTTAAGCTTGCATCCTCTCCTGGCATTCTATCCTTACTAAATTTTCCTCAATATAAAATATTTTTTTAAGCAAAATATTTTGTTGGTCTAAAAAGCTATTTAATTATACAGCATTATACTGGATGAATGCAAATGAATTATCAAAAATGCTGCTGAGATTTAGCAGTGAATTTCTATACAGTTCTATACTTGTGCCAAAGTAATGAAGACTTTCTATTTTCAATTTTAAGTTTACAAAGGGAAAACACAAATGGGCATATATATTTTATATCTTAGCATACCTTTCTTAATTAGCTAGTGAAAATAAACCTTCCTCAGACTGATAGTTCTTCTGAAGATTCTCTTTCCATGCTTCCACATAAGACTCTATGTGTGCTTTTAAATTGATTTGTGCATGCACCTCAAAGGTCTGGCAAGGCACATTTTAAAAAATGCTGTAGAATATACATCAATATTTAAACACATTAGATACTCTTGAACTTTTACCTTGAGCAGTTTTTTTCAATTTGCATAAAAATATATTTCTTTAAAGGCTGGGAAGAGACTGGAACATGAAGATACACACTCTAAAAACAGGCATGCTTAATGCTTACTTTAAGGAACATTTCAGCTAGATAAAAAGTTTCAAGTTCAGGACTTGAACTAAATGGAATATTAAGGGCAACTGCCTCAGTAAGTGTAATACATACAAGAAGCAGAAAGCAAGGAGAACGATTTTATGAAAGTTTAACCTTCTAAATTCCCTCAAAATATTTTGCAGCATTGCAAAGCTTTTAATTTGAAAACAGCATTTTTCAGTTTTCTTTCAAATTTTCTGAGAGAAGAAGAAGAGTTTCTGTGAATATGGAAAATTAAAATCAGTTGAGAAGCCCCTCCACCTGAACCCCAGGGGCACCATTACCTTCGTTCATAAAGTCTCTTGATACTCAGGTATCTTGACGAAATGCCTGAGTATCAAAAGGCTAAATTCTGCTTGTAACCCTACTGCTTTCCAAAATTATGCTGGCTACTCCTGGTACCTCCTTGCCATTCCTTAATCTACACCTTGTCATCTCCACTTGGACTGAAGTGGCTCAGGAAATGCTAGATTTCTGTGGAATGACAGTGCATAAATAATTTCTTGGGAATCTTAGACATAAAAAAAAGTCCCTTGTTATTACCCACATGAAATGACTGCAAATTTCAATTTTACTCGAAAAAAAATTCACATGTTGTTTCACAAAACAAGTAGATATGTAGCATCAAGCATGTATTGTCAAAAAGGGAGAATCTGGCTAGTTTTGTAAAACTGTTTTGACAGCTACCATAATTCCAAATCTTCCCCAATTTTTATTGCCAACACACTCAGCAACAGACCTGTGCTTCCTGTTGGAAGTTATATCATCACCACCACAGGTTCTTTTCACTACCTCAAGACTGATAGTACAGATTCTAAGTTTTATTTCCAATAAACTAAAGATGGCTGCTGAGTTAACGTGTACACCTCAGAAACCCACAGAAGACAGTAACTTGTGAAAAGAATTTATTAAACTGCTAATGCATGCACACTTCAGATGTAGCTGGAAAATAATCAGTACAAGAACCACAATTGAAAACCCCAGTTATATTACACCAAGTTTTCCTTAGAAAGTTGTTAAATTGTGCCTAACTCACACTATCCGGGGTTTCTACAAGCTGACTAAAACTGACATCTGTTTAGAATAAAGAACTCAAACAATACACACCAGATGCATCTGAATTGCAGGTCAAGGTGTGGTAACAAGGTGTACAATGCCTAAGTGTCCCTTAACCTCTCAGGGTAGTGACATTAGAAATTAACCTATCACCAGTAAGTGTCTTGAGGCTGCAAGCTGGCAATAGCATTGTATCATTTTAACTCAATATTGTGCTGTTAGGAGGACAGTGTGATCAGGTAAAGGATTAAAAATTATCTTCTAAATTGCAAACATGTGAACCTGCCAGAGAAGAGAGACCTTTCTTTCCATTCTAATGTATTGCTTAAAATACAATTATTCTCAGGCTTGTAAATCACCTAGAGAATACCCCAGATTACTGCGTGGGAAATCCAGGTCTGTACTCCACAAGAAAAATAAGTACCTGAAACTAATGAACACCCTAAATCCAGATTCTTTTTCTTAGTGTTATTAATATTAGGTTTAGTGGCTACTCTGATTCTGCATAACATGAAATTCTAATTTACTTCTTTGATCTACAGGTCTGTTATCTCACAATGGAAGCTGGATGCAGAACAAGTTTATTAGCTAGTCTGGTCAATATGTTTGCAGACACAGGACAGTTCCCCATAGCTTTTCTAACTATTATGCAGCACTTAAGATCCAAATCAAAGGGCTTTCATTATATTCACGACACACATTATCTCAGCATTTCAAATTGTCCCTGATACTCACTGTCTCCTTATTTTCATCTCTCTCCTTTTTGTAACAAACTCAGTACCTAACTTAATTTTCATTGCTTCAGGGTTTGAAAGCTACTTAGTATAACGTGGCTGTTCTCAGCCAAATGCCGCTAATACTCTGTAACCAAATTTCGCTGCTAAAGTGAGCCTTACACATTTTGCACTGAAATTTGTCATTGTTAAGAGTGAATTTTAAAGTAATTTGAGCCCTTAATGCTATTAGAAAACCAGGGCAATTAGAGGTCTAATTAACTTTAATGATTTGTGATTTAGATCTTAGGGATACAACTTTTTCTAAATGGCAAGAATAAGATTTTGAAGTTTCTTTTACTGAAGCCTGTCACAGTCCAGGTGTGCAGATTGAACTTTTTTGAACACCCACAAGTTAATGAAACCTTATACATAAAAATAAGCATGAAAATCACTGCTATATGTCAAATTAGAGTGGTAAAACCCCACAGTATACATTTATAAAGTGGATTTACTTGAGTGTGAAAGGGAAAATCTGAATTCACATTCTGGATGTGTTTGCTGAACAGCTTCCTACTATAAGTGCAGCTACTGTTTAAACAACCTAAGTTTCAGAACAAATATCAAATCAAACTGTCTTTGTTAGCACATTAATGTATAATGCTTAAGAGAATACATGATTTTTGACAGCCCTTTGAAAGAAATGAGAAAACAGGGCTCACTTAAAAGTGACATGGAGGTATAGGTAGGCTTCACCATCGGTGGTGCCACACAGAGTTTAAATACCTGAAAAATATGCAGGAAGGTGACAAACAAATGGATGAATCCTGAATAAATTAAAGCATGTGCAATCGTACCATGTATTAAGCAAAACAGAAGAGATGGAACAAATATTTATATGACTTATCTATCTTTATGATTGAAACTAATTTGCTTACTGTAAATTAGGTGATTGGGTATAAGAACCTAGGGAAATTTGCTTGAGAAACCTCACAGGTAAAGTACATAGCGCTAACCAAAATTTAATTAATTCTATGACACAAAGAAATCATAACTACACTACAAAGCGCATTTGGAATTGATAGCACATCTTTCAAAGAGTGCAACGTCAGTATAAGTGAAAAATAATCAAAGCTCAAAAGGTTGCACTCAATCCCACTGTCCAGGTCACTGACAAAAATGTTAAACAGCACTGGTCCCAGTACCAACCCCTGAGCAACGCCACTCATCACAGGACTTCATCTCTATGTGACTATTTAAGATGACAATTTATTAGGAGTTGTAAAAGTGTTTTAACAATTTATATTCACCAGCTCAATGGGTTTCATGTTTTTGGCTCCCCTGGGATCACTCATAGGAGAACAGAGGAGCAGGCAGTGTGTGTCAATTGGGCAGATGAAGTCTTTTTCCCTGTTTGCAGCTCTCTTTCCTCATCACATGCTTCAGATGGAATCGGGTTCCAGAACATCACATACTTGTCTATGACTGAGGCAAAGAGCCTGAGCTCCATCTCCACTGCCGCCAACAAACCTGTGCTTCACGACAAAACTTAGCTTATCCAAACCAATGTGCACAGTGAGCATGAAGAATCCTGCAGACAACTGGATCTTAGGCTGTTTGCAGGTTTACTTGTGACTGTCACCAGACCTTCTGAAAAAGACTGAAAAGTTTCTAAAACATGAAAGTCCCAGAGATTATCTGAATAAAAAATTCTAAACTTTTAAATAGAGAAAACTCTAAGCAATGTGGGGAAACAGAGGAGGGTTGGTAAGTACTCCACACCGCAGCCTTGGAAGGAAGACCTTTATTACAGTCAATGCAGTCAATCTTTTTTCAAAGTTGCAGCCAATTGGGATAGCTCATGCCATCTCTAGTCCTGCTGACTCTCAGTCCCCAGTCTGCAAAAGTCTCTTGATGTCCATCAGGTTCAGGCTTCAAACTGCAAATAGAAATTCTTCTCTAGCCTTACCCTTTTAACTCTGAAGCATTTTGCATATTGAGCTTCTAAAAGAGCAATTTCCCATCTCCTTCCAGAGGGTTTTAATAGACTTTCTAAAAGAAATAGCAGCGAACAAAATCAAAGGGAGGCACTTTTAACATAAGTCCTGGCACTACACACCCCTGCATAGCATCAATTTGTAATTAAACTGCTGGGTTGAAGGAGTAGATCTGAACAACTCTTTACTACATTATTTTCTTCTTACCATGTGCCAAAGTAGGATGGACTATGTCATGTAAATTCAGATTCTTTCCCTATTACTCTGTCTCCTTCAAGTGTTGAGTGCATCACACAAAGTGGCATTCTTTTCCTGCACAGCACTGTCAAACATTTTAGTGTCCACAATTACTATAATCCCATTTTATTTACTGAAAGCCTGTTCTGAGACACTGGAGTACCTTTCTGTCCCTCAGGATAAATTCTCCAGTCTTTTACCCCAAACAGGATTCCTTCTTACCAATGAGTTCCCAAGTAGCTGGAAAGGGATACCTTCATAGTTATCTTGACCAGACACCAGGCTAAGCCTGCACATCAGAGCCTGTGTAAATGGCCCCATCTTGCTCAGACTGTGTGCAGAAGCACCAGGTAGAAAACATTGCCTTGAACATAGCCTGATTGAAGGTCAATGACAGAGCTCTTGCTTAAGCAGGTACAAGTCCCAGCCAGAAGGCAAAGGTGGTGAGTGATGGCTGTGTGTGCCAGGCAGGAGATGGAGCAACCACTGTGCTCACAGCTCCCACAGAGCAGCTCACTGCTCAGCACTGACGACTGCTGGGATAGGGCAACGTAACAGCGCTGCCGCTGATTCCAAATGGGAGGACTGTCTCCAGCATAAGATTCCTCTTTCCCCTGGTTCTAACAGGGAAACCGTCTCAGTGGTGAGGGGCACAGAGAGGTTGGTGTCTCCAAGCAAAAGGGGAGCATTGCCAGTCAGGCCCTGGCCTCATCTGGCGATGCTGCTTTGTTCATGGGTTGAAATGCAGTTGCTCTGGCACTGCTCTTCTCTGTTGCTGGGAAGGTCACACAGTGAGCTGCAGTTTCAACTAGAGCCATGCTACAAGCAATTGATTCCCAGGTCTGGAACAACAGTGTAGTCCTAACACACCTCAACTACCACTTGCTTCCCATCTGAGAGGATGCTGGGAATACCTTCTGCTCTGTCTCCAACACCTCTTTGTCCACTCTGCAAACCAGAACAAGAGGGCAGGCTTCTGACCCTTTCCTTCTTGGCGCAGGCCAGCGGCTGCACAAAGCCTAAATGTCCCCTGACTCCAGAGAGGTCCACCTCTGTGCTCCTGGGTAAAGCAATAAATAAGTCAGTCACCAGAAATTGTAACCGATCCGACCAGGTCATACCCTATTTCAGCAATTCATCCTGAATCTCTGGTCTCTCTGTCACCGTATAGTCAGATAGTACATGTATTTCTAGTGATGATTAAATCTTTTTCATAAGGCACCAGTATGACTCACAGTTATAAATCCTATTATAAGGATTCAGTAAGAGATAAAAATCTTTGCACCCACAGCCCCTCTTGAAAATATGCAGCTCTGTGCTTTCCAAAATGTAACCCACAGTACAAGCTTAAATCGCAGCAATCCATTTGAAAGTACTGGGTTTGAGTGATGACTATTTTACCCACTTGAAGAACTGGCCAAAAGAAATTTAAATTTATTTATTGTTACAAATGCCATTGTGAGAAAAACCTTTCAAGCTGTACAAACATGTAATTCAATAACCAAATTGGTAGAAAGGTTTCTTTATTCCTCTGTAAAATTCTCCTCCTTAGGTAAAAGGAGGTTAAATTGCGTAATGCAAAATACTGCCTACCAACTCTGAGAAATGAATAGTGTCTAAGTTTACACCATTGTCCAGAATCAGTACAATACTACAGAAGATTTGAGAATACCTTACTTCTCTCTCCCTTCACCATTTATTTTTCATTTTAACCACAAAATCTTTCAAAAAATAGTTTCCAGCAAATTCTATTAAGAAATAAGTATCAGAATTGTAAAGTTCGTAGATTGTATGAGAATTTATTATAATTTTCTCTTTTTCATGGAAAGAATAAAGTGAAATATGCCATATATGTATTTAATTCCTATCGTATGGCTGTATTAGGAAAGATTGATCTCACAGACATTTAAGAAATTTATATTTAAACAATAATGCACAAAATTAACAACATAATGAAACACTTATTGCAAATTCCAAATCTATAGCAGATTATTTCATATCTTTTCCTCTGGCTTTCCCTTATAATTTTAAAAGTCCTCTCCTTCTTTCAGACTGTCTTAATCAACTTTTTAATTGATTTTGTAGGCATTTCAGAATTGTTACAGAGAAATTCTTTCTAGAAGAGGTGTACATAACCAGCAAAAGTGACTTTGCTGCTTTGATTGAAATAATGTGAAATCACAGCTATTGCCTCTGGCTAACAAACAGCATGAGCAAAGAAAAAGCATTACATGGTGCCAAAACATGAATCAGGATTTTAAGAAGTATGACAACATTTTAAGCTCATGATCCACAGAAACACAATATAACTCTCCTATTAACTTCAACTGAATAAGAAACAATTCTGTTATTAGCAAAATCATATTCATGTCTAATACTTGAGCTAAACATGTACTTGCCTTCAGCTAAATTAACTACCAGCACAATACTCTTAATATTCCTCATGAATTGTATAATTGGAGAAACCAAGTGCGTTTGTGTTTTAAACTTGAAACTTGCATAATATTTAAAAAAAACCCCTTTCCATAAATAACATCAATTTTAAAGTCACCTATGCAAAATATTCAGTTTTCAAACATTTGATCTTTTTATTACTGCACTAGTCAGAACAATAGCAGACATTATACAATTTAAGTAATGTAACTGGAAGTCTTGTGAACTTGAAGCTTGTGAGTCAAGCATACAGAACAAAATTTCCTTATGAATTTCACAGTAACGTTTCATGAAAAATCATGCTGAGAAATAATTGTGACAGAAGGGAGGCATTGAAAGATACTGCTCTATTGTGGCAAGCCAGTGAAAGGGTAGAGATAGTGAATCAATATTTTGTGTTAATGATGTGTAAGACGACAAAGACACGAAGCATAATAGATGTAACAGATATGACTATATAATTTTGTACAAGGATAATCAAGAATAATGTGCTAATGTAGTAGTGGGAATCTGGAACAGAATCTTAGGGTGAGACCGAAATATGATCTGAGAGTGCTTATGCTATCAAAAAGACTCATACTGGAACTGCTTCATTAGGAGAGATTAAATTCACAAGTTACTAATGGAATTTCCTCACCAGTTTATCATGGGTCCAAATTCCTGTAACAGTGCAATAACTGATTATTAATTTCCCTTGACAGTATTTTTATCATGATAGTATTTTTATTTTGACAGTTAAGTGATACATACCAGGAGGACAGGTCAAGAGAGTTGACCCTGTAGTTGTGACTTCATTCCACAAGAGAAACCCCAATAAATAGAATTATCCCTGTAGCCCAGGCTCTCAATTACATATCACAAAGTGAAAAGCTGGGAGACCAAGTCCATGACGTGAGTTGGACAGAGGCAGAAAGGGACTTCAGGAGTCAAGGAACTCAGAGCTGAGAAGTGTTTGTGTCTTTTCTTCGCTTTTCATTAACAGATAGGAGCAAAACTGCTGAATTAGCATGGCTGCTGATGCAGGAGGTGCAAACAATATAAGAACATCTAGAAACAAACATTTAAAGTAAACTACTCCTAAGCAAAAGTGTAAATCTGAAACTCACACAGAGAAGATGAATTTGCTGAAGTCTGCACCAGCAACTAGAATCACTTCCCACTACCACTGTCAGGTAATGAAAAGCACATCATCACACATGAACTTGGAGAAGCATAGGAAAAAATGTAATGTGAGATTTTGGAGTATTTTACTAAAATAGTATGTCCATTAGGTCCAGATTTGAGGAATTCCAATATATTTTGAATCATTGTCCATCTGCCGTTCTCACTGCCCAGTAGTGTCTGACTGGCAATTTCAGTGATTCCTTGCTGAATCTTTACCTATCAAGCCAGAACTCTAACTTTCCTCAAGACATCAAGCACTGCCCATATGTTTTGGGAACAGAAGCTACAGTCTCTACTCCCATCTCTGATGGTGAACTTTCAACTGTACAGGGGTTTTGAAACACATAACTTAGTCCATTGTTTATTCCTGGTACATCTGGTTCATATATGCTTGAAATAATTTTACAACAATATTCTACAATGTCTAAGATTTCCCTTTGATGTAGTATGCAGCAATATTAAGGTTTTTTTCCCCCCTTTCTTCCAGTGTTCATAAATAGTCCATATATCTAGGTGAAATAGATGAATATTTGATTTTGACTTCTAGGGTCTTTTTTCCCCTTTCATTCTTCTGGGTTTATTTTTTTCCTATTAAAAGTTCTGGGAGTCTCAACCTCTGCAGTCTTCTTTGGCTAGTATCTAATTTTTTTAACATTTACAAACTAACATTTTATTGCTTTGTTTTGACTTTATCTTATTTCAAACTTGAGGAAGTATGGATTTTTTTGAATTTTACTTTGCTACCTTGTATCTTACAAAAAGAAAAAAGAAAAAACGTACAAAGGACATGTACATGTATATGCAATGACGTTGCCGGGTTTGGCCCATAGTGAGGATGACAGGAAATACACACAGACTTGCACGTCATGTACCACCCATATGTGGATACACATACACACAACAGCTGGGCACACAGCAAATGTTATTTTACCAGAACACACAAGAAAAAAAAGTGGCACTCCCGTAAATGGGAACAGCACAGATGGGCCAGTGTTGCTCCTCCTCTCCATCTGTGGGGTACTGAGGTCAGCTAAAGAAATGGATGCACAAAAGTGAGCAGACAGTATGGATCACTCCAGTAGCTGGCCTTAGGCATTCAAGTCTATCCAGTAGCTTCCCCCAGATCTCTTGAGTCCTCCTGGCCACCTGCCCCAGACATACAAGAACCTGAGATTTGCAGCCCCACTGCAGCTCATGGTACTTGGATTTCTTCTCATTACACACACATAAATACACATTACATTTACACTCCCTTGCCTCAACAGTTCTCTCCAGCAGGCTGTCCAGACTGATGATCTTTGCCATTGCTGACCTTCAGGTCCCCTTGTCTTTCTGGGAGCTGTTTCGGATTTATGGTCCCTGCAGCAAACTCTCACATCTGTCTCTTCATTATTTCACTAGTGCTGCGCAAACCCAGAATATTCCACCCAGAAAAAGAAGAATAGGGTTTAAAAAGAAGACATGACTCAGTACAATCACAACCACAGGGCATAAGTGGATAAGCTTGCTGGCTAGCCATCTGCTTACAGTTAATTGGCTGTAGCATTTTCTTTTCTCTCTGTTCATGAGCTTGTTCAAGTGCATGTTTACATGTGTTTGTTCCTTCTTGATCTACCTTTAGTTGTCGCTTTCCCTGCCTTTGTTCCTCCACCTGAAAACCACAAAATCAGTTTTCCATTTAAAATATGTGTGAGTTTTACACATTTCCCAAATCTCCTTCTGCTCCATACTGATTCCTGTATTAGTAACCTACTGCAGTCTGCAAGGCATTCCAGGAAAGGAGTTTTTTTGATGGAACCTTCTTGGTGGGTCACAGTGGGAAATGGGGCTGATTGTTCTCCTGGGGTAGCCTTAGGAGAAAGGTACAAGCATTCCTTCTAATGTGTCTGATCATCTGATCGTCAGTGGGTCTTTTTGTTTATTATGACCAGACACTAGACATAGTACCTAATAAAAGCTAAAAGCATTTTAAAGTAATTGTATAGTTGGAAATATCAGTCAGAGAATTACAAAGAGAAAGAAAGCCTTTGTCTTCAGCCTTCGGAGAGGCTTGAAATATAAATACCAGAACAACTTCTGTTTTCACTTAGTTGCATCTGAGTATAAGAAGCAAAAACTTTCCAGTTTGCCTTGAACTATCAAACTCAGGTATTGTCTGCCCTAGATTAATAAGAAACATAGCAAACGAAGCCTGTTAGGGGTTGATTTTTTTCTCAACAAAAACATAATTGTGTTTATTTAGGAGAAGATTATTTAAAGGAAATTTACGCTCACATCCTTTTCTCTCTCTCAAGGAAGGTCAACATTCAAAAGCAGAAAATGAGGCTACTTGTCCAACAGCAAGAAAATTGCTGGAACAAGCAATAACCAAGCATACATTCCCAACCAAGCATACACTCCCTATCTCTCACACATATTTTAAAGACATTGACCAGTTAAAAAAAAAAAAAAAAATTCTAAGAAGGCAAAATTATCCATGATACAAATTGTCTTAAGTCATGTGGCACCTGTATGTGAACAGAGGGTCGTCTCAGAGGGAAAGGACACACTCTTCTGGTTGGTACTACTTAAGCAGGTGGAGCACATAGGGAGAGGCTACTCTTTCCTCAGCCATTTTTACCTTCCTGACATCTTCCCCACTGTGATACTTTTGTCCTTTCAGATGTAGCTCAGCAGCTAGTGCAAGAACTTTAAGTAGCTGATGGAGTCAAAAAGTTTGTCTGAAAAGTTTCTCTGGAGGTCACCTAATTTGATTTCTACTCAAAGAGAAACTTTCCACAGTGCTAGGTCAGATCAGACATGGCTTTGCCTACTGAATTCTTTGAAATCTCCAAGGAGGTTCCATGACATCACTAGGTAAACTGACACAATGCTATACATGTCTATATCTATATCATCCATCTATATCTATATCTATATCTATATCTATATCTATATCTATATCTATATCTATATCTAATCTATATCTAATCTATATCTATATCTATACCTGTATCTGTATCTATATCTATATCTATATCTATATCTATATCTATATAATCTATATCTATATATCTATCTATATCTATATCTATATCTATATATCTATCTATATTGCTATCCCTTTCAACTCGGCTAGTAAAGGATAATATCTAATATGCCAATATCTAATTCCAAGCTGCATTTTATGGCCATTGTTCTATCACTTCTCCTGCCACTACTGAGAAAGGCTTCTCTATGACCTTTGTAACTCTTCTTCAAGTAGCTGCAAATTACTCTTAAATAAAAACTGCATCAACTTAAAAAAAATCCAGCCTTCTCAGCTTCTTACTCTAGTTCATAATATCTTGGTTTTAATTATCTTGATTTTCTACCATTGGACTTCTTGCTTTTCTCAACAGCTTCCTGAACCAGGGATTTAAAGGCATAAGAAGTATTGCATATGCAGCCTCAGTAACACTGAGCAAAAAGGGATAATAACTTCTTTTGATCTGTTAGCCACAGCAATGTAGCTCAGTATGCAGTCTGTCTTCTTCAGTGAACACTGTCCACTCATATTCAGTTCAAACTTCAGTACTTTTCTGCAGGGCTGCTAACTCACCAGTCAGTCCCAGCCTGTGCAGCTGCGTGGGGTCATGCTGCTGCAGGTGTAGAACTTTGCACTTCTCCTTCTTGAACTACATGAGATTTACAATGTCCTGATCAACCTGCTGGTGTGCATGTGTTAAAACAAAAGTACATTAGGAAAAAAAAGACCACCAAACCACAAACAGAACCGCTTCATTTTCCCTTCTCATGCCCAATTCAAAATATCAGGCTAAATTTCTCTTGGTGTCTATGTAGAAGACTGTGGTGTAGTCAGAGCAGCTGGCCAGGAAACGTTGCTGTGTAATCAACTTGCAGTCAAATATCTGGATGTTCAACATACTGAGCATTCTGCATTGATCTACCATTGCATTTCCATTACTAAATATTTCACTGACTTTATTGACACAGCCCTGATGCTTGCAGCATCTTGCTAGTGCAAGTCCTCTGCTATGCACTATATCAGTTCTTTGGGAGGAATAAACGCCAGTTTTGGTGCCCACATCTCACTGAAAATCAATGGTGAGCAGACTCTAAATAGAACACTGGCACTTAAATAACTCTGGCAATTTAGTTCTTATTAAAAGGGTTGTGGTCAACAGCTCCATACCCAGATGGACATCGGTAACAAGCTGTGGGCCTGAGGAAGTAAGTCCAGAGGAGGGTAATGAAGATGGTTAGAGGCATGGAAAACCTCTCCTATAAGGAAAGGCTGAAAGAGTTGCTGTTATTCAGCCTGGAGAAAAGAGGGCTCCAGGGAGACCTTCTACCAGCCTTCCAGTACCTAAAGGGAGCCTGTAAGAATGCTGGGGACAAACAAACACAACTCAGAAAAATCACAAAATTACTTGAAGCCTTCTGCTGAAGAGGAAAATATTGTCTGTATGCAGGCAGCATCTGTCAGAGCCGATATCAAAGCAAAATACATTATCATTTTTGTCAGGTTCTAGAAAAAAAATGAGGATTTTTTCATGTTATTAGGGATAAGCTTTAAGAGTCTCCACATCATTTCACCTTAGTATCAGCCTTATTAAAAGTGTAATATCTTCTTGCATTAATTTTAAATCCCATTCAAGTACAGGACTCATGGTATGAATTAACTTTATAGAATGAGAAAGATTCAACCTAATAATATTGTTCTCAGATAATTCTTACATCACCAAAAGTATTTTAATTCCTTTCTCTTGTAACTTCTTTAGAGATTCCACTCATACCCTTAATCTATGAAATAGTACAGTAAAACACCATGATTTTCTTCTTAGAAGACCTGTATATTTCCCATTTTCACAGGTTTATAAGCTGTAGCGTCATGATTCTTTATTGAAGGTGGATGATTGAGTTTTGAGTGCAAAAAGTTCAGAGTGATATAAATTGATGCCTCATACTTCATGTTTCTCACAACTTTAACAGCATCTAATGTATCTCTGCTCTGCCCTTCCTTCCAGCTGTGACCTCGCATATCTCTCAATTCATATCTTTAGTTACATGGCTTGCGAGGATAGAAAACCCACGGCTCTGACTGCGCTTCTGAGTGATGTGCACCATACAGCCAGGTCCTTTAGCACACCACCAGATCCAAAATGTCACTTCTGAACTACAGGTAAATGAAACCAAACTTGCAATTTCTATCTCAGCAATGGCTCAAGCAGGTGAAATGTCAGGAAACAAACTCTGCTTGTGTTATTGTATCCCAAAGCTTCCTTTAATATGGGTTATTATTGTTTGGTACTGCATATACTGGGCATTGTGGAAAGAATTCAATGAATGGTTTGCACAGGAATTACTTAATGAAATTTTCCAAGATGTATAGATTACAATAATTCAGACAGAGAATAATAGCTGGCAGCACATTTTTTCAGAATCCTGCCACCTAATTTTGATAATATTGATGATAATACACAGTGCAACCCTTAGATGTCAAGCCTGGAAAATAGACACTTTTTCAGTTTAGCTGCGTCCTAGCTGAGCCATCACAAATGATAGTTAAGTCTTGTCACTGATACCAGCTATACTAAAATCAATCAATTCCTGCATATCACAATGCCCTACAAAGTTCTTTCTTTCATGGTCTTGTGAACAAGGGAATGACTACAGATTTCTGCATGGAAATACAGTCTTATGGACTGGTAGCGTTTACAGTAAAAGCAGACTTAATTATTGAGGAATCAAATTTGAATTGTATTTACAGGTTAAATAAAATTTAGAAATCTCTATTGAGCTCAAGGAATTTTTGTGTTCATTTTTACTTGAACAGCTGAGAAGAAAAAAGATTGAGCAGGTTCATATCTTTCACATTTTGCTTAAATAGAACCTGGGAAAAAAAAAACAGGAATTTTGCCATTTTTAATACCTCTTCTTAAAAAGACCTTAAATGATTTAGTAAAAAGACTTCTATGTTCTCTCCCTTTGCATGCATTATCTTTCAACATAAATGAGACTTCACCTTTAAGGTTCAATTATTACACCGTGTTACTATAGCAACTTGCAGGAAAAGTCTATTAAACACCTTTCAACAAAAAAACCAACTCTACTTAATTTATAAACACTCTATAAATTAGGCAAAAGATCTTCTTATTTTAGTTGTTAAACACCTGATTTTAACAACTGCATAAAGCAATAAAAGATCTTTGCTTGTATCATGAAACTAATGCTGCCTATAGTGCTCAGGGGAAGGACAGCCAAGGCTGGAGTTAGGGCAACATTCAGATGAAAGAATAATTCTTCGTTAAACCTTGTGATTAAAGACCTCTTTGAACTTAACCTATTCTGTAAGTTAAAATGGCCACATTTCCAGTCATGGAAAACTGACACAGTTTCACTGAATTCAATGGAGCAAAGCCAATTTACACCTGCTGAGGCCCTTCATATTGTATGAGATGAATAGTACTTTCGTTCAGGATGAGAGAACTTTTTGATCATGCTCTCTGAAGTGCATGGGCAACTCTGAAAGCAAGAAGATGGCAAATGTTTAAATCAATATTAACCCTAGTAAAATTGAATTTAGTTCATAATATTTCTCCATTGAATGTTCAAGATGAAGTCCCTGTCCTTACATTGATAAGTGCACATCTACACACTCAGTTTTCAGTGTGGTCTGAAATATTTGATGTCAAGGCCTATTGGTGAATACATATTTAAAACAAACAAATAGACAAACAAACAACTGCCTATCTTGTATTTTATGTGGAATTGATTATATTCATCCTGGAATGTTAGTTCTAACTGGTATCAGGACATATTTTTATGCCTTGCTGCTAAAATACCTTTCTTGTGAAACAAAATCTGTTTAGGAAGTGGGCTTCAGGATCAGCTATGGATTTTAATTCCAAACACACAATACTTCAATTACAGATTTAGAACTGGTTTCCAAACTGCTGGCAGTCCAAGTCCAGTGCAGAACTGTTCAACACTACCTTCACTGTCCTAGGGAAGCAAAAGTATATATACATCTACAGATGTCAAAAGAGATTAGGTCGAATTCTGTGCACTCTGTCCTTTCAATTTTCAGCTTTGTTCCTCCTCTTAGAAATAGTGGAATGATATCTAAAGTAAGAGAAAGAGAGCTGGGATGATGTTGCAGAATGGCTCCGAGAACAGGGCCACGAATCCGTGGAGGCTCTGTGCGAGCAAAGCAAAGTGTAGGCCTCACATGTACGTGATTTAAGCTGAAGGGTAGAGAGGAATTCTTTGTTTAAAGGAAGAGGGCATGTGAACTGTTCAGCCTGCACAGGTGGGTTAGCTTAGCTTCAAGGACAGAGGGAAAGCAGCTAAGGCTGAAGAAAAACATACCAGCCAGATAAGATACTCCGGGATGGGAAACAAGAGAACATCTGCATGTGGGATGTGAGAGACGTGACAGAGCTTGGTCTGCAGTCAGGCTGTTACCGTTGGCGTGATAGAAACAATGTACTCCAATTAGAAGAGTTTAGGGGCGCGTGGACACTGCTAGTTAACCAATAGAGAATGTAGGGTAATTGACACTATGATATATAAGTGGTGTGCAACACGAATAAAGTGGAAGCTTGCTTATCACTCATATTGAGTTGGCGTGTCTTGCTTCCCCTCGCCCCCGGCAGGATGATACTCAAGAACTTATCCATTCTTACCTTCTGCCTAAAATTGTTTGCAATATTTATCTCCATTTTTATCATGTTCCTTCTTACTCATATTGGTTTGATCTAAACACAGCTGAGAGATGACAACTTTTCTTTTTCTTTTGAATACAGTGTCAAAGATAAAGAGAGATGGAATCCATATCATAACAGTAAAACTTCAAAACTTCATTAGCAATGTATTTTCTACCTTTAGTGAGAAATTGAAACAATTTTTTTGGCAGTAAAATAGGCATGTGATTGTTACCAGAGCAGTCAATTGGGAAGAAGAATGTTTTACATTCACAAGTTTATATAAACTAAGAAAGACAAAAGATCTAACACACTCTCCTAATAAGCACAATACAGTGGGGTCAGGAACTATAGATGGAGAGAATGCTTTCTGAAATTTAGACAGACATTTTAGACAGACAAATTTAGACACATTGGTTTTTCCCAATGTGTTATTGGCTTCTCCTTGTATTATTAACTCAAAATCTTCTGACTGCTATGAAACCTTTAAATCAGACTACACCAACGTCTCACTGCTAAAACCTTATAGCAGCTTTAAAAAATGACATTCAGCATTAAATGACTGGGATTTTATTCTGAAAGTACAGTTGTACACTAGATGAAATTTAAGAAGCTGAAGACTCTAAACCATTAAACAGTCTTATGGTTGAGAGCATAGCTCCTTCAAATTCCACCTGATTTCTGTGCCTTATGAAGGCAGTGCAACTGGCAATAATAAAAAGCAAAATAATTGAGTTGAATCAATTTAATAATTCCATGGGCCTCAAAAAAATGAAGTTTGGCTTCCTCTGTGGCATACAGTTAATTTTCCATATTATTTAATTTTTAGTAACTTGTTATGTGAGTAAGATTGTCATTTAGTAAGTTCATTCATTTCTCTCCACATCCCCCCACCATGGTGGGATGGGGGGAAGAATAAAGGGAAAAAGTAACATTTGTGGGTTGAGATAAGAAGAGTTAAATAATTGAAATAAGGTAAAATATAATGACAATACTAATAATTACAAGTGATGCACAGTACAGTTGCTCACCACCCGTTAACCAGTGCCCAGCCTGGCTCCAAGGAGGGATCAGCCCCTTCCAGGTAACTCCCCACAGTTTATATTTTGGGCATGATGTCCTATGCTGTGGAATGTCCCTTTGGCTAGTTCAGGCCAATTTCTTGTGCACCTCCTCACTGGTAGAGCATGAGACACTGAAAAGTCCTTGATTTAGGTAAAACATTGTTCAGCAAAAGGTAAAACATCAATGTGTTATCAACATTATTTTCATACTAAATCCAAAACACAGCACTGTACCAGCAAGTAAAAGGAAAATTAACTCTATTGCAGATGAAACCAGGATAAAGCACTAAGCTCCTTCGGCAGCATCATTGTCAAAGCTTCTCTTCTCTGACAGCTCTTTAATAAAATGTGCTGGAATTTAGCCTTCAAGACCTTTATCCCTTTTTGAATTTCATCCAGGCTGAATACATGAATTCAGAAGTTACAGAAGAATAATTTCCATGTCACAAAGAGAATGGAACAAGATTTATTTATTCAGGAAATTTTGCTACAGTAACTTCTTTTTCTAAATATGTCCAAATATTTAAAACCACATGGTCATATTTTAATTTTTAAATGCATAATCTTCTGGAATTTCACCCCATAGAAAGCTTTTCTTCTGTTCCAAGAGAAAATTTTAAAAATATATGCATGTTCAGAACATTCCTAGGGAATATGAATGCCATTATTTCCACAGTCCTTTCTACAAGAAAGATCCTTCTGTCTTGCTACAGAAGGCAATTCTTTTAGACATTGTTTTACTTAAACCAAATTGTTTATCTTTAAAGTATATCTTATTAGGCTAAACCTTATTATTTTATACATAACACAATAACAGCATTATCTCTACACCTTTACTATTTCCTGTTTAATTCAAAATAGGAAACAAAACATTTTCTTAGAGTGAGAGCAATATTCAGATTTATGCTAACCAGACCAACAGCAGTGGAAGCTGTAGGAGAACATCTTTAACCTAAGCGAAAAAAATGAAGAGCCAAGAAACAAAGCAAGTGAGAAGGAAAAAAGGAAACCAAAACACAGGAGAATTGAAGAATAGGATAACCAGTGTTTTTTTCCAAGATGACTGAAAGGAGTTGAAGACTTCAGTACTATTTAAAAAGAACGAAAAAGAAGACTGGGACAAATAAGACAGAGCTCCTGACAAACTATTTACTGAAATTCCAAATCACAGGTAGGATCTCTAGTCTTCATAGCCCAAGTGAGTTCTATTATTATCTTACATAACTCAATTTAAAAGCACAGCGTGACCTAAAAAAACCAAACAACAAAACAACCAAACCCAAAACACCAAAACACAAAACCAAAAACCAAAGAACAACAACCAAAAAACCCCACAAACACCAAACAAACACCCCCCCCGCCCCAAATAACAACATTCACACAAAAATTGGTAATTTTATTGCTGCAATAAAATTCAAGTACTAGAACCTGTCTGTAATCTGACAGGTTGGCATTTACATGAATTTCTGTGGGAGTCCATTCAGAAATTTGTCAGAAATTAATTATGATTAAGTAATTAGAAATTATTGAAATGCCCATGTCTACATTTTGAAACTGAAGGTCACTCTGGCAATCCTAATTCTGTTATTCTCTGCTAATACTTTTTAACCTTCATAGATATAATTCCATAGTTGTTGCTTGATATTTCTCATTATATTTGCCAAACCATCTTAAATAAACAAGACAATTACATGGATTTTTAAAAACACACTAGTCATCTATACCTCATGTTTTAAATGTTTTATGAACATTGTTAGCAGATCTTACCTTTGCTGGATGGGGTAATCTATGAAATCAAAGCTACACTCCAAAGTGCACTTTCTATTCATGTGCTGGCAAATTAGGCAAATGTTTCAACATGCAAAACTTGTTTTTCACATAATGCTTTAAAGAACCATTACTTATTTACAATAATCTATATTTTAAATACTTTCGAATTGTCAAGCTATTCTAATAGTGTCTTTCCCTTCTATATCCAAGGAAGTACAAAAAAAAAAAAATTATTACTTTTATATGGCCCGGTAACCATGTTTGAAACAGTTCCTTATTATGCGTAAGATAAATTCTTAGCAGATAGAGTTTATTAAAATTAAATACTTACATTATAAAAAGAAAGTTGCTTAATAGGGGAACAGATGGTTAATGAGCTGTGACTAGTCAAAAATGGATTGTGAATATTACAGCAAGAATCTATCAACAGATTCTGGACAGGGACCGATTGCCTGGAGTCAGAACACAATTTAATTTTAAACCCTTACATTTTGATTTTTATGTTTTTTTTTCTTTCAAATAATATGAACAATATGATGGAGTCACTTTGCTGGAAACAATTGAACAGAACTGACAAATTCATAATGCTTCAGACCATGAAATCCCAATTGGTCCAATCACAGATACATTTATCATGCCTGTAGAGATATTATTATAGTTACAAGTTATAGCCTTTCCCACTGTGATAACTACTCCTTGAAATTGCCCAGTTTTTCAAAATAATCCACTCAAATTTCTTCAGAAGACCCAGCACAATAATTTTTTTTAATCAGAAAGCTCTTTTGTAATTTAATTTTTCTTCTTAAAAAATGCACTTGAGAAGCACTCTAATAAAGCTTTTAACATAAAAAAGTCCACCTAAAAGCTTTATTCTCTGGGTCTGTTTTGACAGTTTTTTACACCCACAGGTCAAGGTAAATGTAATGACTAAATCCACACATGACCACTACCTGCATAAAGAGCTTTTTTCTAGACAATGAACACCAGTCTGCTTTGTTCCTATAAATTTTGTAAGGATTTAAAATGTTGGCACAGGAAACCCTGACTACTTTCTTTATTCTTTCTCTCAGAATCAGCATAAGATATGAAAGCTGTCCAGGACAATATAGTACAAGAAAATCACACTAAGTTAAACAGCTAGATTAATTACAAATATTTATATTAATTTATTTAAGCTTAATTGGACTGAATAATTCCTGGTCCTGTTTCAAAAGCTGCCTTTCACTTTAAAGGTGTACAAAACTGTTAATATCTTTCCAGTACACAAATAAACAAAAGACTTTCTGTAACAGAAATAAATCAGAAGTAATTTTTCTTTTAACTAAATACTATATAGCAGAGGAATATCCCATCTTCAATTATAAAATTCCAGTGATTGGGAATCCAGCAAAATCTTACTTAATCAATGATTCACAGTTAAAATGTACCTCATCATATTTATATTTCACTTCCACTCTATCTTCCAAACATGAGCATTCACAATATTTTATTTTTATCTAAAAGATCAGTTCATTTGTTCACACTGAGCTACCTGTAGACCGATCACTATGCAACTCTCTCTCAGAGAAAATAAATCGAGTTTGAGCTCAGCAAGTTGCTTTTTTTTTTTTTTCCTTTTTAACTAATACCTCTTCTCTGTACCTTCTAAATTTTCAATACAGTTATTTTGAGCCCAGGCACAAAAAATCAGAATATTTCCATTGCAGCCGCAAGCAGGATACACAGAGAACTCAATTTTCTTACTCAACATGACCTAGTATTTATTGGGTTTTTTAAGAAACAGTTTCATAGTACAAACTAGTGTACCACTAAAAGTCTGATTATCTTCAAACCATTCAGACTTGTTTTGTTTTGGGTTTTTTTTTCAAGTATTCACGCTCATATTTTGTAAATATGGCTTGCAAAACTTTTTTTAAAATTATATCACTTTATACTAGGGAGCAGTTCCACTGTATCTCATTCTGCACAATTACAGTAAAGAGAAAATATATTAAAACCAGTCTTTCTGTTATTTTATCAAATTCTATTCACATCCATTTCCCCATACCCCAAATTTGGGTAACATAAAACTACAGATATCTAATGCAAAAAACGTCCTTAGTAATAATGACATTTTAGAATTTGAAACTCGAAGCTAAAGAATACTGAATTAAGAAATTTCTCTTAAAATTCCTTGGCCTCAAAACTCCAGTTTGTCTCCTGTGACAGCAGTACTACAGTGTGAACCATCAAGATACTAAATTTTCTCTTTCTTTAGATCATAAAAGATCACTAATTACATTAAATGCTACTAGCCTGAAAAATCAGAAAATATGTATTAAAATGAAGATGTAATAACAAGGCTTGAGTGCTTGTACCTATGACATCAGCTACAACTTATTTCTTCCAGCATAGTAATCAGTGTTGAAATTTTAAAGACTTTCTATTGATTGAAGCACAAAATTATAGTTTGCTACTTTGCTTCCAACAAAAAAACCACAACAAACAAACCAACCAACCAATTTTGTGAATATCATGTATATCAATAGATAGGATCTTTTTCCCCCATAGAAAGGGAAAAAATAGTGCATCTAATTAAATAAATGATGATCCAGAAATGCTATTACATCATTTTAATTTGTGTCCACTAGGTGGGATTTTATTTTTTAAATTGATTGTAATTATTCCTTATACTCATGAGAAAATATTAGATAACCTGCTGTTCTGGTCTGTCAACGATCAAACAGAATCTCATGGATACAACAAAATGCGTTAATCAGCTCCAAATACATAATAAACTACACAGTTCTACTCAGTTAAATGGTGGATGGAAATCTGTCAGAAGGAAGAATTTGTGCTGTTTTGAAAATGTAGATAATTCAAGCCTTTTCATATATACTTGGTACCTGCCTAGTTAACCACAGACAGGATAGTATTTCCTATCTAACAAGCAATGCAATCTAGTTTGTAGAATTCTATTTGTCCTTTTAACATTTATTCCAGTGATACTGCTATTTTATGTCCATCTTAGAACCCTTCTCATTTCAATGAGGTTATCAAGAGGCCCTTTTCCAAATGCTCATTAAATGTGATTCTTAGGTAGAGTTCTCCTGTACTTGTAAACATCCAGCAAGTACTATTTGGTTTGCCTATGGTTAACAAAGTTGCAAAGAGAAGGCTTCCATGAAAACCAGCTGACAAACAAGACATTCAGCTTTATTATCCAGACTGTTCCAACATGGTCTAGGGAAAAGGAAGATTACACTAATTGAAGGTAGCACTTAACAATCAAACTGCTTCTAATCTTCAAAAGCGACCTCTGCTTCCTCACGCTTATCCATGGGCTTAAGCTAAAACTTTTTACGCCCATTGTGTCAATGAGCTTTTTCTTATAAAGAGTAAAAGCACATTCTCATGAGTGTTTCAGAGCTGCCCTCAAAGCAGGAGCCTTATGTGAAGTACGGGGTGGAGGAAAGAGCACCTCCTTTTGCAGACGTAAGGGTGAATCATGTGCCTTCCTCAGCTCACTTGTCTGGAGCAGCACAGTGGGAGAGGATTAATAAAACCTAGCTCCTCCAAACTTTCTCTTTGAAATTCTAAGCTGCTTACGGTAAGAACCTTAGGAATAGTCTTGCTCTCCTTGATCTTCTGTATTCTGCCCCCAGATGCACACACTCAAATAACAGTTAAGCAAAATTTTGGCCATAAAAATACTTCAAACTTGGAACTACCTTGACTTTTTCTCACTTAGAACTCTCTCAATAGGGACACAGAGTTCAGTTTATTAGTTGTTTCCAGTCTGCTTTCTTCTCTAACTGTAGGTGATTGCTATAGCACACAGAAGTTTGGGAGGATGTCTCCAAGTCATAGAGTAGGACAACTCTGACCAAAATAGAAAAAGCAGACCAAGGGTTACAAGCAGAGGAGTAGCTTCTCTTTGTACACCTGACACTGGCCAGAAATCATGAGAGAACAGATTTCTGCACTTCTGCCGTTGACGCTAGGTGCCATTCCCTGCTCAGAATTACTGTAATGAAGACATGCTTCAGACACACAGGACAGCATAAAGGTAATACTAAATTGTGGTAGTACTGTGAGCTTCGTTTTGAGTTTTTTTGTTTTGGTTTTGTTTTGGGGTTTTTTTGGTTTGTTTTGTTTTAATAAGAGATCTTAAATCATGTGACATTCCTGCTTTCAGTATGAAAGAGTGTATCTGGCTAGTTTTTCTGGATTTACTGGTCCAGACTTCTATTCGCAGAGCACATCTGCATGAAGAAATTTGTATGCCTTTAACTCAAATTCTCTGATCCCTATAGGCTGGATTTTGTTCTTATTTCATGAAAAGAAGTAGCACATACACAAAATGTTGCTTCAGCATTTTGACTTCACAAACAAGGCAAAATGCCCTCCATTGCTTCACGTTTAAAACCTTTCAGCACAAAATATTGGCTCCTTTGCACTGTGGACAGAGACCCAAATTAACGGTTTTAAATTAAATTTGCATAATCTGATGCTCCATTATCTCCCTTCCTTATGCTTTTGTGACTTTTTTTATTCTGTTGACTGAAAGCTGAAGCTGGTGCTATATGTCCCAGTCTCCTAGAGAAGAAAGAGGACTTCATTGTCAGTATTTTGCACCTCGGGGCTCTATGTGGTTTTCAACTCTGTACATCTTTTCAGTTTTATAGCACACTGTGTGATTGCTTTCCAAGGAGCTTCATGTATTAATCACTGTCAACTAGTACAGAAAATCAGGTTATCTTTTCTGTCTAGATTTATTGGTTGCACCATAGATTTCTTTTTATTGTACCTCCACAAGCTGCTTTTGTTATGAAGTCCCACAAAGCCTGTGGAATTTTTGCTAAAGGATACTGAAGGAAAGTTGGTTTAACTGTGTCTCTTCCCATAGTTCTTTGAAAACTAAGAAAGTTTTAAGTTTTAATTTTATTAAATTCTTCATTTCAATCACATCACTATAGTTTGTTCTGCATGTGTGTCTATCTATATGAATTTGTTGTGCTCTTGCTCATCTCTTATATAAACTTTAGTAGGCACATTTGTTCCAGTCAATTGATAAATATTTCAACAGATGAATGTCAACACTTTAGCATAAAAGTAGGAAAATTAATTGAAACCTCCCAGGTGGTACAATACAGGTGACAGATGCAAAAGTGACATTGAGTAGGAAGGGGATAAAGAAGACAAATATGGCATTTTACACTGCATGATTTTGTTTTCAGTTTTGATTGCATGTTTCCTAAAAATCCAATAAGCTAATTATATATTCCTGTAATTCAATACAGTTAGTTAGGTCAGAAAAAAATGTAAATCAGTAAGTGTAGCCAAAGGATCCATTATTCAAAAATCTATATTCAGCTTATTTTATTTTTCAGGTTCAGAATTGATCTCAAATCCATTTTCAGCCAATACTACTTGCAAGAATTTTAATTTCAGTAGCACAAAAGTTCTCCAGGTGCAATAACCACTGTTCTTAGCATTGGAACATAATCCTGGCTACATTTCTCGCTAGTGGGCATACCAACATATCATATAAGTATCTGATGTCTCTTTCTTATTTTATGAAACTCCTTGATGTATATGCTTCATTCAGAAAAACCTGTTTTATTTGGGGGTCCTGGATAGCCGTCATATTCTATGACTTCTCTTAAACTAATAGATCTCTTCCACACTCATTACCTTTGCCAGTTCATTTCTGTTTCCACCTGGTAGATCATATCAGACACCAAAGCAATTTGTGTTCACAACACAGTGGAAAAAAACGTGGTCTAGTTTTTGAGAGCTGTTTTGGCATGGGTTTTCTGGTTCTTGTTGTTGTTGTATTTTTTTTTTTTTTTNTTGTTTTTTTTTTTGTTTTTTTTTTTTTTTTTTTTTTTTTTTAGTACAAATGCTTTGAATAAAGAAATAAATATTTGAAACTGTTTTACATGTAGCAGAACATTTAAGATGCTGAGAGAAGTACTCTTACAATCCCTCTTGAGCTGCTTTTTTGGGTACTGCCTAGGTTACTCTGATTTTTTTTTTCAGCTTATCATCCTATCATGCACATGTTTTTGTCACAGTGGGTTCTCAGGGTTTTATTTTTTGCTTGTTTTTTAATTAGAATGGCTGTTTTGTCAAAAGCTATTACTTTTGCATGTGCTCTTCTCATAGGTCAGTCTAGTATTATCTTTTACTGAGCCTTTTTCTCTTACACTTCGAAAGAACAGTCCCTTGCCCTATTTGAGATGGAAATGTTCTTTATTGACAGCCAGATCCATTTTGATTTACTATATATATTGCATTAGCAAGACATTACAGCTCAGAAGACCTTACTAATAAACTACATTACTTTAGGATGGCATGATTTAATGATTATCTTTTTTCTGTGTCAGTAACTGGCATATATTTAAGTGACAAAATAAAGGATGAAAAAAAGGGATAAAAAAAGGATAAATGGACAAAGTATAAAAAAAAAGTATTTTAAAGACTATGGCACATGCTACACAAAATCAAGAATGCTGCAGTTCATGAAAAGCAAAGGAGCTTTTAGCTTAAGAGAAATAAGAGAAACAGTATGGTTGTGAACACTTTTCCTTTTGACACATGAAATTAAAAGAGCAGCAGTGCCTCTGTGTTTCAGCTTTAACCTCTGGCTATAACTTGCAGCTGCCTGGTTCCCACCCTTACTTCTCTACAAATCTGTACAGTGTTCACTGTGCAAGTCATTTATTCATTTCTGGTACAAAAGCGCATAAGCGGTTAATTTATTTTCACTACCTAGAACATGGTAAAACAGATTACACAGGACCAAATATTTCCATTCTTGCTTCAGCTGTGTGTTTTTCCCTCCCACTGCCTCTGCATGAGGCCTCATACCTGAAAATTATCAGCGTGTTACTTTCTAGTTACAGGGTATCATGCACAGTCTTCTCCCAATGGAGAGGACTTCAGATTCTTTACTCACTCCTTTATTAAAGGTATTTCATGTGTCTGTCAACTTGAAACTTTTTCACATGCCTCTAGAATTTCCCATATCACTGAAGATGAAAACAACCTTTTGAGTACAGTCTCTAATCTCTACCTCTGATGAATGTTTGACTACCCTCTCTGCCAAAATGCAGCTCTAGATATAAGGTGCAGCAGGATTTCTGCGATTATTTGTCACAGTATTAATGTAATTATTATTTATCACAATAATAATGTAATTATTATTACTCCCAAGTTTGGATGAATAACATTTCAGGCTATATTCCTGGCAAAGGGTTATCTGTGAATTCTGACTAGCATCCACTCCACATATCATTTGAATCTATTGCAGTCCTCAACCATGGTAGCTTGACTTCAGTTCCCAATTTTATCTATTTTTTTCATCTCATAAGGTACTTTTTTCTGCCTCCATAGTGTCAATCAAAACAATTCTCCTCCCACTAATGTTAATATTAGATAGCACTTACCAGATTCTTAATACTTTTATTTATTAAAAAAAGTACTTTTATTCTCATTACTTACTAATAACTGTATTTAGTGTAAAAATACCTGAGGGACTAAGGTTTTTTTTCAAGTTAGAGTTTTAAAGTTCAGCCATATTGGAGATGAAGTTTAGAAGAAGGCTCTATATTTTTATTCCATTATCTTTATCCTCTCTATAGTAAAAGTATAGTAAATAAAATATGGGTAAGTCTGCTTTCTATAACAAACATTTTAAAAAGCGAAGACATTCTCAGGATAGTACAATGTAATGTATGTAATTAAAGGACTAAAGTAAGTTTCTATGATCTCCCCCAAAATACGATGTTCCAGGAACATTTTTTTTCCATTTATCCCCTAAATGGAAGATGTTCTGTTTATATCATGATGACATTCCTATGTAGCACAAGGTCCACACAGTTCAGTTTCATAATTTAGATCAGAATGCAAGCCTGTTCATATAAGTGTATTGAAAAACCAGAGGGGAAATCACTATCAGGTTTTTTTCTGATACTGACAGAAAATTAAATGATATAGGACATTTTTTATCCTAACAAGGCAGTTGAAAACAAACACTGGTTGACTGACCTACCATTCTACTTGGAATTTCTTCCACAAAAATCACAAGAAGGCTTTGGGAAAATATTATAGTATTATACCAAACAGATGTTACAGTTCTTTAGAATCCCCCAAAATCCAACTCCAGCTAAAAGTGACTTGCAAAGCAAAAGTGTAAACAAGAACAGAATTAAATCCAGACTGATGACTTGGTTTTCCATATATTTTGAAAATATTTCTGCAATGTGAAAAGAATTTTTGCTAAACTCAAGTCTTTTAAATACGTAGGCAACAAAAACAACACTATTTTGATTGTGTTAAATTGCACAATCTAGATTTGTAGCAACTTGTTTATAAGTATATGTCACAACCTAGTAAATTGTCCTGTAGTAAAGTGTAAATGTGGGCATCTCTACACTCATCTCCCTATCCTGGTTAATATTCTGCCATATATTTCTAGCTTCCTCTGAAAGGATTTTTAACATTTTCCTAACACTTTTCTAAGTGATAAGTCAGATTTCTTTTTAAATTAATATTGGGGGTTTTTTTTAAATAATTGTTATTACTTATCCTAGCAAAATGACAATAGCTCAGGGCATGTCTAACCTAAGCAGGAGTAACCTGTTTGGGCTAGATGTTCTGATGGATCTAGTTGTCTGAAATTACTGCTGTTTTTTTTTCTTCTTACTTGACCATGCTATTTACAATCCCAACACTGTTCTCATATTGTGTTAGGCACTATAGACAAATATTTCTAGCTCAGGGCAGTCCATCTGATAACCTAGACCTTAGAAATCTTTCTCCTGCACAATGTTCCACTAAAGACTGTTGGCAAAACTATTTCCTGGGGTTATGCATTGTAAACTTTAAGTCTTACATTTTCTTCTTACAAAATCCTGATTCTTCCATTCTTTCTTAATCCTATTGGGCATTGGGTCCTGCCTACTGAGTGTATCCTGTGATTTAGTGCCTGTCTTAAATGCAGGGTTTTTTCCCCATATCTGTACCAAAATTAACAAACATTCCAGTCAGAGGGACTCTATTTCTTTCCATGATTTAGTGTAATTTTCAACATTTTGAGTTATAATCCAGGCTTCTCTTTGAATTGTGAGTCTTCATATTGATTGTTGTTTTGCTACCCTTCTTCTATACATAGACACAGTTTATGTCTGAATCTGTTTTGTCTGGATTAGTCACTGAAGCCTGTTTAAAAAAAAAAAAAAAAAAAGTATTTCTCTGTCCCTAACTGAATACAATGACATTGTTTGAACATTCTTGGAACTGGCAAATGCCAAGAGTGGAAGAGACCTTTTGCTGCCAAATACCAGGGTGGTGGTAAACTACTTCAGGAGGAGACAGGGACTCCCTGTGTTCTATTAACTGGTTTCTGAGCAGAATCTAGCTTGTCTGAAAGGCAACAGATCCTTTTTCCTTTGTAATTTGTAACCTAGAAAGAGCCACTACACCTAACACTCATCTCTCAAGTTACTACAGATCCTAGTGTTAGCTGCTTGTTCAGCACTCCCATTTCCTGCCTTTGGCAATTGCACCATAGGATCCTCTTAAAAGCGAACAGATGCAACACAAACAATTACGGATCTTGAAAGTGCACTATACAGAACAGCTTTAGTAAAGAGGGTAGGAGGAACAAGAAACCTTAGTCTTCATAATACTGAAATCAAGTGCTTCTTAAACACAAGTGGCTTTCCAGTCCTGATCTGTAGGGGTTCAGTGTAATTGCATCCTTTTAATACCATCTCAGAACCTCGGCTAAGGCAGTTCTAAAATGGGAAGAGTAAACAAATGGATGGAACAGTGACAGCAGTAGAATAAAAACTCATTCTGTACTACCTTTTAAAACAGAGGCACAGGAAATGTGTCCAAGTGGTAATTAAATGCTTTATGAACAAAGTTTTACAAAAAACGCAGTTCAGCATGGAGCTGCCCTCATACCAGTCATACTTATTCTGGTGAATCTTGCAGTTCTTAGAGGTCATTTAGAGGTGTTAAATACTATCTGGAGGCACTGAACACCACTGCAGAAGAAAGCAGGTCAGCAGAAGATAATGCAGATTCATACTTGCTCTCACTGAGAGCAGCCCTGCTGAGAAGAGCTTGAAGGTGTGAAGAAGAGCTTCAATGTGAGCCAGAGATGTGTGCTTGCAGCCCAGAAAGCCAATCATGTCCTGGGCTGCCTTAAAAGCAGCGTGGCCAGCAGGGTGAGGGAGGGGATTTTCCGCTCTACTCTCCTTTCATGAGAATCCAGCTGGAGTGCTGCATCCAACTCTGGGGTCCCCAACACAAGAAGGACATTTACCTGTTAGAGGTAGGCCAGAGGAGGGCCACAAATGTGATTAGAGATCTGCAGCACTGCTCTTATGAAGGCAGGCTAAAAGCATTGGGATTGTTCAGTCTGGAAAAGAGAAGGCCCCAGGAAGACCTTAGAAAGTTTTCTGGTCCCTAAAGGGAGCTACTTAACAGCTGAAGAGGGATTTTTTGTAAGTGATAAGTCAATGAGTAATGGGTTTAAACTGTCAGAGGGCAGGTTTAAATTAAAAGTCAGGAAAAAAATTCTTTTCTGTCACAGTTGTCCAGAGAAGTTGTGGATGCCCCATCCCTGGAAGTCTTAAAGGCCGGGTTGTATGGGTCTTTGAATCACCTGCTCTAGTGAAAGTTGTCCCTGCCCATGGCAGGGGGTTTGGAACTAGATGATCTTTAAGGTTCTTTCCAAAGCAAACCGTTATATGATTCTACAATTCATCCTTAAATTGCACATAGATCATAGGATTGTATTTGCTAATATGGAAAATCCAAATTCCTCTATCACAGAAACATAGAATAATAGAGTGTGATGAGTTGGAAGGGACACACATGGATCATAGAGCCCAGCTCCTGGCCCTACACAGGACCCCCCAAGAGTGTTGTCCACACACTTCTTGAGCTCTATAAGGCTGGCGCTGTGACCACTTCCCTCGGGAGCCTGGTCCAGTGCCCAACCACCCTTCACCCTCTGAGGGAAGAATCTTTTCCTAATGTTCAACCTAAACCTCCCCTGACCCAACTTCATGCTGTTTCCTGGAGTTTTGTCTCTGGTCAGAAGAGTGAAGAGATCAGTGCCTGCCCCTTTGCATCCCTTCACGAGGAGTTTGAAGACCACGAGTTCTCCCCTCAGTCTCCTCCAGGCTGAACAGATCGAGTGACCTCAGTCACTTCCCATATGGCTTCCTCTGAAGGACCTTCACCATCCTCATGGCCCTCCTTGGGACCCTCTCTAATAGTTTAATATCTTCCTTATATTGTGGCACTCAAAGCTGCCCCCCAGCACTCGAGGTGAGGCTGCCCCAGTACAATCCCCTCCCTTGCCTGGCTGGTGATGCTGTACCTGATGCCCCCAGGACAGGGTTGGCCCTCCTGGCTGCCAGAGCACTGCTGACTCATGTTCAAATTGCCATCAACCAGGACCACAAAATCCCTTTCCATGGTACAGTTCTCCAACCTCTCATTCCCCAGTCTATACACACAGCCAGGGCTGACCCTTTGCAGATGGAGAATCCAGCACTTTGCCTTGCTAAACTTCGTAGGGCTGGAGATTGCCCATGTGTCTAATTTGTCCATGAAAACTTAAATCTTACCTTTAATCACTCTGGCTCAGAACTTCCTTTTGTTTCCATAGTAGTTCAGCTTTAGAAGATATTAAATGTCATCTTTTACCAGACATCTCTGGAAATTTTTCTTATTTATCTTCTTTTAAATACAGGATTTCTATTAAAACAAAGCCCCAAACATTCGATACTTGATACTTACCAAGGCTTTCAACATATTTCTCTAATATTTTTAATTAAAGCATTCATAACAACTCTAAAAGGTAAAGCAGTAATACTTTCCCTGATATAGCTTGAGAGAGAATAAAAATAAACTTAGATTAAGTAAAAAATAATCTTTAAAAAATAATAATAAATACCACATCATGTTTCTTTACAGACTAGATTTTTATTCTTTGAATGCTTAAGAACCATCCAAAGTCACCCTTCTTACAGGCTGAAATGGCTGAAACCTGCTATTAATTTAATTTTACTCCAGCACGTTGAGTCACAGACTGTTAGTCAGTCTTGAGCTGTATTTAGATCTCTGTCAAAATCCAAGTGAGTAAACACCCATTATTCCAAGATGAAGCTAAAGAAAAACGGAAATGTTTTTGAGGGTTGGACATAGCTTTTAGTCGCTTACCTTTATGTTGGGTATAGGCAAGGACAGAGCTGATTATTTCTGCTGCAAGTAAATGTGAATGAACCAGGAAATTCCCGTCAAACTTAAGAAGTCATTTTTGCAACCTCTCTGAGGAATAAGACTTCATTTAAGACATTGTCCAGTTAATATTTTTGATTCATTCATGACTAAGACCTTGTATTAACAGAAGTCTAGTTAACTGAAATGTGTAACACTCAGAACCAGGCTGAGAAACTAGTGCGTTACTAGTACCAGCACAAGTCATATATACATCCAAGCATTTAATAAGCTGATAAAGTGCACTGAGATATTGTCATAGCTAGCCATTAATTTTCTGGTACTTGTGATCAAAGGCCCTGTTAAAATTTCCTATTATTTAAGCTTGCACATTGCTATAGATTGACAAATCCCATTCTGTCCTGCTCTCAGAGCCAAATTCAATTCTAAACCTTTCCATCTTATCATTCACATCAAAAGTTCATACAAAATGAGGCTGAAGAGCCCTCAGTAACCCTAATCAACACCTGCATTATATATTCAGGTTAGATATATCATGATACTTTCTTGGAGGACTCTTAACACCTGCTGGCGACTCTGGCTAGTAATATTGTCATGCAGCTCATCATTCAGACTAGCATAAATGAAATATAAAGTAGAGTGTTTTGTCTACTTAAAATAGTACAGCTAGATTAAATGATTCTATTGAGTTGAGTGCTACCTACTTCAGAAGGCTTTCTTCAGAAGATTAATTTCCAGATATCCCAATGCACATGTAAAGATTTCAGTGATTCAAAACAAATATAATTACTACTGTTTCATTACAGAATGCGTGGAATACCAGTTTTCCAAGGATTGTTTTGCACTTTTTACCTTCTTTTTTAACGCATGTATTTAATTCCTGTGCCAAAAACCCGCACATCTCCGTGACCAGAAGACTTTCCTGGTATTTCATGTATTTGTTCTGGAAAACAACTTTACATCCAATATTACATCAAGACACACAAACATCAGGTCAGAGAACTTCTTGGCTAATTGCTTCAATTTGTTCAGTTTTGCTCACTTCTGATAGTCAAGTCACAAAGAAGGAAAGCTTTGCATTCTGACTGTGCTTTGGTCCCACTATTCAGGTAATTTCTATATATGAAGTCCAGAGAATGTGCCAAGTATCTTTTGGCATGATGTTTTCAAGAAGACATTTATAGAGCCACTAGTACCATATAGAAAAACGTATGAGATGTGCTCAAAAATAAGAGCAAGATGGTAAGAAGAGTAGTAACTTAACAGATGTGAAAACTTCCAGACTGTTGTTTGCACTTCCAGCTTCTCTTTAGATACCCTAATAGAAAATAAAATTTTAGAAAGCATCACATGGAAGAAGTAGCCAGCTCTTTCAAAAAGTAGAGGTATGAAAAAGTGTGTAATGACAAAATAGCCCACTTGTATTTATCCAACATTTCTTGATGGGATAACATTAACATGATATTTTTAATAGCCTAAAGTATTTAAAAATATCAATAAGAGATAGATTTTGCTCCTAGACAGTGTTATTGTGGTATAGATCCTGAATTTTTGTGGATGGTATTCCTGATTATTTATCCACAATACTGTGGGATTAATGTCTTAATTATTTTAAAATCTTTGCCTGTGATGCCTAATCTCTTTGGAATGGGTTTTCTGGAGTTATTTTTTCCATAGATCTGCCAGCTTTTCTTTGGGAATGAGTTTATTAGCTAATAACTCTATAAGAATTTGGGTTTTTACTTGCAGTAATGATGAATGTTTCCTGTTTAAACTCAGGCTTTAGAGCTTAGAAAGAATTCTTTTATGATTTTGAGGGGATAAGTTTATTAACACATCACCTCTTCCAGATCTAGTGTCTTTGATTTAATTGTGATAATGTCCTACAAACAGGAGAATTTTTTCTGGTGAATAACACCTAAACTACAGTTAATGTGTCAATGAAGTTTCAGGGTTCCAATTTAGACAAATGGAGAGTAAACCGGCAGATAAATAAATTCTATCATCTACAAAACATGGACTCTACTTCAGTCATGAGTAATGTCACTGAAGTAATTGGGGAGTTGCTTCTGGGAAATCATTATCTGACAAAGATTAATTTTGGAAAAGAGCTTTACACTAACAGTCTGTTCTGCTGTCCAACGGCCTGTGATATTTCCACAAAGTCTCAGCTTTAGCATCTTTTTCCTGGGTGAGAATCCAATCCTGATTTAATTCAGTAGGTTTGGTTCACATAGTGCAAATATACAGGTATTTTAAAGAGTTGTACACTTTGAGTGCTTGAAAGCTTATTTTGCAGACTTCTAGCATTTATCTGTTTCAAACTCTCAGCACTCCCATCCAATAGCAGAAGGCTGACAAAACCACATAGCCTAACTATATCTTCAGTCTGGTATCTCCAGTTTCTCTTCCCCCTGCCGAGATAGTTTTAGACTTGAAATTGTGGCCAAGGTTCAGCTGAGGATTAATAACATTTAAGAATTTTGTCCTTTCCAGAGCTGCTTCCTTAATAAGCACTTAACAATCAACGTTTAGCCTAGTAATTTCTATTTAACATTTTACAAGGTTGTGTCTTTTCATTTCACTCATGGCTGTGGTGTGTGAAAGACACACTGTAGAGGTGTGTTGGAAACATCAGGAAGGCGACAGAGCACCTGGCACTGTAAGGTGAGTAAAAGCAAACTCAAGAAAATAAAGACTTGTCACTCCAACCTGTACAGAAAATCACTTACCAGGGCAATATCAGGAAACTGAAAAAACCCAGTAATGTACAAGTCAGAATTCAGGACCGCAGTTAAACAAGACAGTGGCAAGCTCAAAGTCAAAGCCTTGGGGACACAGTCTAGACATGTGATAGAAATCAAGACGTTATAAAATTCACTTCTATGAGGTCTCAGTAAGGCAACTTACTAACCAAAATAGTAAACTACCCCCAGCTCACTGGCTTATGGAAACTTCTGAGCGGTAGCTGCAGCTTGCCAAAGCCTCATGGTGACTCTGCAACCAGTTCAGATTAACAGGGATCCCTTAACACTGCTTGGGTTCCCTGGTTTGCCTGACTTATCCTACTAGCCAGATGCCAATGCATTTATACTGTAATCTCAGATAGCCTCTGAAAGGGTCCTCTCTGGAAATAAGAGTTGGCTCTTTCCTATTTATTGTCTCACTGACATCTACTGTATTGAAAAACAGTTTTAGCTTGAGTCCATACTTTTTCTGTCTGTGATCCGAGCTCCTATAGAAAGCTTGATCTTTTGTGTGTGTTTCTTTCCTACACCTGATGATTTCAGAATACCTAGCAGAGCAAGTAGATGCTTCAGAAAGAAATGTCATGTGAAAACAGATGTTCAAACTAAAGAAAGAAAACAGTGCAAAGTTCCTAATGATTTTTCATTTCATGACTTGAATTTTCCATCTGCATAAACAACTACTTTTAAGACTATGAGCTAATGCACCCTGTGGTTATAATTGGCATTACAAATCCTAAAAGAATACATTTGCAAGGTTGGAGTGGTTTTTTCTTTGTTTTGGGGGGTTTTTTTTGCTTTTTTTTTTTTTTTTTTTTTTTGTTTTTTTTTTTTTTTTTTTTGGGTTTTTTTTTTTTTTTGTTGTTTTTTTTTTTTTTGCTTGTTTGTTTTTATTTGAATAAATTTATTGAAACCCCAGTTTTGTACATGCTTGGCAGTGAGGAAGTACAGGGCAGGCCTCTGTAAGGAGAGGCTGGGACTGCCCTGTGCTAACTCCAGACACCTCTGCAATAGCCCCAAGTGCAGGACATGACTGAGCCCATCAGCCCCAGGTGTGGTGCCTTGGGGAAAATCTATGTAAGAAAGGGCAGAAAACACCACATGGTGAGAGGAGGAGAGAACAAAAATAGTGAGATAATACCCTACAAATCCCAAGGTCAGAGAAGAAGGAGGGACTCCAGGCGACAAAGCAAAGATTTCTTTCCAGTGTGTGGAGAGGACCCCATTATGGGTCCAGTGGGCATCTCCTCAGGGGACTGTGGCCTCTGGAAGGACAGACGCTGGAACAGAAAAAAAGTATGAGGAGTAGGAGTGCCAGAGAGAAGCTGTCATGGACTGACTGCAGCCCCCTGTGCTTTTCCAGGGACAGAACAGGCAGAGGGGGTAGAAAGAGAGGTTGAGAAAGAAGGCATGAACATAACTCTGGGAGAGAGGGAGGGAAGACATTTTGTTTATCTTTGATTCGTACCATTCTCAAACTCTTTTGTTTGGCAAAAAAATTAAATTAACTTTCCCCAGGTCAAATCTGCTTTGCCTCTGACAGTAACTAATAAACCATCATTCTGATTTTATCTGGACCCACAAGCCTTTTCATCAAACTTTCTCTCCCTGTCCTGTTAAGTGAAGATGAGTGATCAGGTGGGAGTATGATCTTTAACCAAGGTTAACTCAGCAAGCACATGTACTAAGTTCTCTTTTAGGAACCAGGAGATGAAATGACTTATTCTAAATGAAGTTTTCAATCACAAGACACATGTTCTAGACTCATCTTGCTGAAAAACTATGCCCAAACAATTTTTTTCCTCCATTTTGTCAAGAAACAGATTAACAAAGATTATCAGTTCTGTCCTGTAATATAAGAAATCTGATAACATCTTTTTTGTCTGTTTCTGAGTCTAAAATAAAAGGATTATTTTAGTTTCACTCAGTCTAAAAGGTATAAGCAAAGTTCCTTTGAACTGTATGAGGGTGCTTTTCTCAATATTGCCTAAAGTTACTTTAGAAAAGAAAAAGTGTTTGAAATTCCATGGGATTGGATCCAGAGCATGCTCTGTCTTTTAATGAGAGCGTATTCGTCACCAGCAAATATTACCTTACTGAATACTTATTTCCAGCATTTTTGCATGAGTTATGATAATGTTTTCTAGCAATTAAAAAAAAAAAATCTTCTTGTCTAGATTTATTTTGCTTAAAACATGTACCATTAAAGAAAGCATAACTGTAAGTATACAATACTTATTTCTGTTATGAATCATCTGTCACATATGTTATCAAGACAAGAGACCTGCTACCCAAAGTATTCTAATTTGACAGAAGTATGTCCCCGATCAGCAGCTAAATAAGATTTTCCCTTAAAGCTCTCCAGTTTCATTAGAATATTCACTCAACATAGTTTTTACTTTTCTTGATAAATCAACAAAATCTTTTAAAACAGCTCAGGTAGTTAAAGTTTAAATTCACTGAACAAGTCTACCAAGGATTGCATTACATCATTTTCACAATGTAATTGAACAGTGAAAATTATAAACAGAGAACTGAATTTTTTATAGATACAACTCCCCCTAGTTTATTCCTTAAGGTTTTTTTCATCCTTTGAACTGGTTGGTTTTGTCAGACACTCTTATTTTCTTGGTTCTAGTTAGGAGGTGAAGAAGCAAGAATCTTTTCTGACGATTGAGATATCTAGCCTCTAGGATACTATAAACACATATTTAAGGAAAGAGAGAAAAGTACTACAGTAAAAGTTACCATTTTAACAGTGGCAGATTTAGATTTTAGCAAAGCATTTTCAATCCTTAGTAATAACTATGTGCTTTCCACCTATAGAAAATAATGATGTCGTTAAGTTTGGAATATAAATACAAATTTTTTGTCAAGTAGAATTCATTTCTATTTGAGGACTACCTGGAGCCCTAATAAAGACTAGAACAATTCCAGTCTTTATACTGTTCTGGCCACTGCACTAGAAGAACTTAAATGAGTAATTTACATACTTGTCAGCATCTGAGAGGTAAACATGGATGCCTATTTTGGAAACATAACACAGTTCCGAAGGAAAACACAAATTTGATAGCTTCTAGATCTTCATTCCAGCTTCAGTTTTATTAAATGAGATTTAGATTCTACATTACTTACACATTTCAGATGCCTAAACCTTCCTTCATTCGGTTGCTTTATATCATATTTTTATTCGGTTATTTTTCAATAACTATGATGAAAAAGGATATCAGTACATACAGCACTGTATCTTTATTACCAGTCTAATGGACAAAGCTTTAAAAAGATCAGTTAAAGTGAAACATTCACAGTCTCGTGAAGTTACTTAGTATAGGTCTCATTTTATCTCCATAAGCTTCAATAAAGTTCTTTGAAGCTGTCTAGAAATGATTAATGATGAAATAAATGATGATGTTGGAAAGCCACACCTGAAAGAATAATCTATAATGCATACTTATACGAGCATGACTAGCAGGAGATCTAAACAAATGGTGAGGTTAGCAGAGTGGTGAAAGGATATCTAGACTTGTCCATGGCAATGTCAGCAAGGGCTGCATCCACAGCTCATGGATGCATTTTAATATTGAGGCTACAGAGGCCCAAAGTTTAAGTGTCCCATCATCTTGTGGGATACTCAAACCTAGCTAAACAACAAATACTTACTACTCACAACGTGGAAAAGCTTAATAACAGGGAAGATGTAATGGGTCACAGTCCAGTCTTATAGTATCACCACATCATTGAATTCTTTTGTTTCTATATTTAGGTTGAATTTGCTTACATACATTACTCCACTCCTGTGTGATGGCTGTTTCAAAACCTCCTTCTTTCTCTTTACTCTTCCAGCCCGACTACAGTAATTGGTAGTTTATACCACTTTGTTCTGACAGCTTTTTTATTTTAATAGCTATTTTACATCTTCAGTATTAGACTCTTTCAGCACAGGTCTCAGTCAGTGTTTTGATAGCTCTTCAGTCTTTGCTTAAATCCACCACTGCATAAATGTTCACAAATAGGCTGTGTCTCTGCCTTTTGGCAACTACTGCCTGCCCCTTCAGAAAGGATGATCTGTCTTGTTCAAGTGAAGTCTAATCACTGCCTTGCACATTACTTTTACTTACAAAGATAAAAATGAAGATCTTCTTCCCGCTTATTTGCAGCTGTTTTTTTATAGTAGGAGAGCTTACCCATCCCTCAATATTTCAAATACTTCTGGGTTTCATGTCATTCTGTTCTTCCAATACCATATTCTGAAGGTCTCACTAATGACAGTACTACCAAGCTGCTTTCTATGGACCAACATCTACTTTTCTTGCTCTGGAACTAGGACAATCTGTTGAAAAAACTGCTTGCATTGCTAGTTTATAATGCTTTGTAAGACTGACACACATCCAAGAATGTCCAGCCTCTTGAGGATTAAAACAATGTACCACAGTATGAGTTCTGAATTCAAGCTCTTGCTCCAAGCTTTTTGGAGAGAGAATCAAACACACCCTAAAATGATATCAAACCTTTGTTTTGATCTCTTAGGAAGGCAAGATTTTTTGATATTTTTTCTTGAATTAGCCAAACTGTTAATACCATTTTCTCCTCTGTACTAAAAATATTTTATCAAGTCTAGAATTTTCTTGGCCTTTTTTTAACAAAAGGGTAATAGTATATCAGAAATGGCTTTGTGAAAATACTTAGTCTGATTTCATGGTTTAATTTCCAGATTTAACCAATATCTTTGTCTTGTGCTCACAGAATCATGTACATAAACTAGCTTGTGCCAGCAATAACTTAGTTATCTTTATAGTACATTCCATTATGAAGTACGGACACATCCAAACAGTTTCTAGATTTAAACCCATATTCTCCTTAAATCAGGTCTAAATTAGAGAAATTACATGTTTAATACAATTGACAAATTTCAAAGGTTTTACCAAAATATCAGCTTCTTTCGCATTTCCGTGATCCTTCTATTTTCATACCAGTCAGCTTCTAAGTTCTGTGTGCTTTTATACATTACACTGACAAAAAGTTGTGGTTTTTTTGTTCTTAATTCCTCCTATTTCTTTAGCTGTGGTTTATGTTTTTGGGGTTTTTTTTAACTTTCCTATATCCTTTCATAATACTTTAATACAAATATTTAAAAAAAAAAAAAAAAAAGAAAAGCAAAACAACAAAATCCCCCAAAACAATATTAAATAAATGCAGTCAACATACGACAACTGTCTAATATTTTAACACTTTAGTAAAAGGATTGAACAGCCACCTGTGGGGATGCTCATCTAGTTGCCCTTCCGCCTATGCACCTTACTTTGTAAGGAGAAAAGACAGCAGAAACTATAAAGTCACATTAGAGTTGAGACTGCTTTTGTTTCTAGAGTTCAGTCAAGTGGGATGAATTAAAAAAATAAAAATAAAGTAGCTACCTCCAGCATGATGAAAAATCCCCATATTCTCAAAATTCAGTTCTTCCCCTCTAACTCTCACTGATAAGGTGACACCAAAATAAAATTTAAGACTGTAAATGTATACAGTCAATGCTACTATTACTAAATAAACAGACTCCAATTCTTATAGTCCCAGAGGAAAAAGTACAAAATATAGTGGCACCTTCATTACCTTCTTTTAATCAGCTTTCAAATTATAAAATTCAGTGTTTGAATTCCTTGTGGTGATTAACACATTCACACCGATTTTCTGCTTCTTCCCTGCAGATACATTGCAGCAATGAGTCTATTATTGTTCATTTGACTAACTACACATCCAGCTATTACAGATCACTTTGAAGCTTTCATAAAGTATGAGAGAGAACATTCTTTTAAAGTACTTTCAGTGCCTGCCAATTTGATAAATACATGCATTTAGTGTCATAAATACAGGCAAGGTTTAGAAAATGAGGGATATTATAAAATGTGTTGCTACTTTCTTGCAAATTTTTCGACAGTTTTACTCAAGGTATATGTGTCAGAGTGTGACTGAGGTGTGCTACAAAGTTAATGATTCCTAGAGAAACAATACTTATTAACCTTAAATATTCTCAAAAAAATACAAGTCCATGTTTTTAAGAATGAGATGGAATATTTGTTTATTTTTTTGTAGAATAAAAGTTGATTATACTACTTGAGTTTTCTCTGGTTTAAAAGCAGATGATAGCCTCATTTGCGTGTTCTTAATCTCAACTTTGAGCAGTCCATTACATTAATGTGTTTGCTTCTTTTTTCCCAAGTCACCTTTAGTTCTTTTTCATCCCTCAGCTGTACTTGCATCTTGATATTCAATATGCAGTACAAGGCCAATCTCAATTCCCTAGATCTGAAGGGAGAAAATTAATTCTGTGTTCCACACGTGTTTTCTCAATAAAGTTATTTGCTTTTATCTTTTCACTTCTTTAAGTGTTGAGGTTTTTTGTCAGTTTGTTTTTGCCTCTTCAGTTTTCTGGCTTTCCTTCTTGTTTAAAGGGAAATCTAGTTTCTACCAATTGTAATTTAGATCTAGAATCTAGTTTCTACCAATTTGGAATTCTTTTTCCTGATATGAGAGGCAGAATGATGAAGTGTAAAGCAAAAAGTTTAAAACCAACTTATGTTATAATATGATTCCACTTAAAAGATAATCAAACTTTTAAAAAAGAAATTAATTATTACTGTTACAATTGAGGTGCAGACCTAATTTTTTAAAAGTTAATGACAAATTTTCATTACCCTTTACTAGAAAATTATTTTGTTCTCTCTTGCAGATTAGACTGGTCTGAGGACAATGATTTCAAAAAGTTCTAGTGTCCCAGCTGAAATACTCCAGGCCTTTTGTTGTATTTTTCTGTAGAAAATTCTGGGTGTCCTGTGTGAAAACAAGTCAATTCCTGATGGGTGGTATGAGTCCTCTGTTACTGGTAAGTATTTAACATCTCCTTGGCTCCTAGTACTCTACTGAGAAAGTAGATTCTAGCTTTTTTTCCTTATATTTTCATATTTCTATAAAAAATTATAGACACATTTTCTTCCTTTGCTTCCCTCACTGTGTTTACATGACAAAAAGTCCTTTCTGTTCTACTGGGTAAATTGTGAAATGTCATGACTGTTCAAATTTGGAGTTAATTATATAGATACCAAAGGCTTAAAAAGAGTTTTCCTAATTTACAGTCATCTCCAACAATTCCTTGATAGATATTTTATTTACATATACTACCTGCAAATAGGAAATAAACGTATTTTTAAAATAAATAAATAAGACTAGGTTTTTACCTAAAATTTACAGAAGCCTAGTAATTACAGTGTCACAGCAGCAGTTTGGTCCATAACCCACACATGGTATTTTGATGTCAAAGTGCATAAAGTGAACAGATTAGAAGAAAGACTGCCTACTGTTTGGAGAGTCCTGAAAATATCTGTGCCTGCTAGGAAATGTGAGGGACAAAGTGCTCCTCTCCGGAATAACTTGTCTTGATTTAGTATTTTAAAGTGTGAGCTTTAATTAAAAGAAAAAAAGTCTTCAATGACTAATTGCCATTGACACCTAAATATATTCCGAGTAAATAACTGACTAAAACCAGCTTTTAAAAAACAACTATTTCTTGCAGCATTCCAAGGCATTGAATGCATCTCCCAGCAGGAGCTGATGTTTTAATGATATAATGCAGTACCTCCTATAGAGAAGAGTAATGTCAAGAAGCATTGTAGGAAAAATAATTTATCAAGAACTTGAAAAGCACAGTACCAATAGATTCAGATAAATCTGACTTCCACTTTGGTTTTCAAGGCAAGATTTACTTTCAGATCAGTTGAGCCTCTCTTAATCACTTTTTTAAGCAAGACGAAGTTAGAACCAAGCTTTTAATGATACTGTGATGTTAGTTCCATTACTGTGTTCAGATAATACAGAAAACTCTTCTAACCAGGATTGCAAATAAAGTGAAAGTGCATTTAATTATGTATTTTGCATTTATGCTTATTTATATAATATTTATAACTGTCCAGTTGCAATGGAATCTTCTTTGATAATTATTTCAATTTCACTTTATCTTACAGCAGCCAGTGGACATCTTTCTTTACCAGGAAGTTCAAACACTTAAAAAACTTATTATGTCCACATTTACCATGATCATGTGCCTAGACAGAAGTAAGGTGGAGGCTCCACACTGCTCCTCTGATCTGCTCTGTATATTTGTTATCCAATACTGCCTGTTAACAGTATGGCTGTAATCAATAAACCCCACAATTACAAGCTATCCCACTTTTTGGGCATAGCAGTATTTGAGTGATCCTTGCCTTTTTGTAACAATATTTTTCAGTTTCCTTTACAAATCTTTTCATGAACAATATTAAAATTCCACACAGTCTGTGAATGAGAACAGATAAGTAGTTTTCTCCACGGAAGAAACTGTTTTGGTAGATTAAAAGCAGCACGTATACATGTGTATATATGGAACAGCAAAGCTACACAAGCTAATAGCCCTTTCTAATAGGTATTGTTACAGAGAGAACATGAAGCAGGGGAAGAAGATGGGGAGACTGACAGCACTGTTTAAAACACTGCAGTCCATCTGCAGTGCATTCCCCGTGCAGGCTCAACAACACAAAACAAAGGAGTGCCCCTGATCAACACATGCTGCTCCTCCTGCTTTAGGGTGGTGTACAGCTTGCCTTACCCATAAGTTATTAAACAAGCTTGGTGTGCTGGTTTTGGCTGGGGTAGAGTCAATTTTCTTCCCAGTGGCTGGTATGGGCTGTAAATTGGATTTGTTCTGAACACAGGGTTGATAATATAAAGTTTTTGTTATTTGTGTAAGCTGAGTAGTGCTTACACAGAGCCAAGGCCTTTTCTGCTTTTCATATGGCCATGCTGGCAAAGAGGTTGGGTGTGCATGGGAGGAGACACAGCCAGGACAGCTGACCCCAGCTGACCAAAGGGATATTCCATTCCATATGGCATCATCCTCAGTATATAACCTGGGGGAAGAAGAAAGAAGTGAGGGAATGTTTGGAGTGATGGTGTTTATCTTCCCAAGTCACTGTTACATGTGATGGGTCCCTGCTCTCCTGGAGATGGCTCAAACACCTGCCGGCCCATGGGAAACAGTGAATTCATTCCTTGTTTTACTTTGCCAGTGTGCATGGCTTTCATTTTCCCTATTGAACTGTCTTTATCCCAGGAGTTTTCTGTCTTTTACCCTCCCAATTTTCTCTGCAGTCCTACTGGAGGGGCAGTGACCAAGTGTCTGTGTGGGGCTTGGTTGCTGGCTGCAGCGAAACCACAACACTTGGGTGAGTGTGAGCTGGCCACCCTGCTGTCACTTCCATCAGACCGTGACAGTCTGTGAAGGCTCAGCAAGTTAAGACCAGCAGGTGCTGGTAGAGCTCTCTTGAAGGCTTCCCACTAGCCATGCAGCAGAGTTTTTTCCCTGTTTCCATGTGGAGTCCCTCCCATGGGAGACAGTCCTACAGCAACTTTAATGTGAGTCCAACCCATGGGCAGCAATTCTCCACAAAGTGCTGCACTACAGGTCACTCTTCTGTGGAGCACAATCCTTCAAGAACAGCCTGCTTCAGCGTGGGATCCCCACAGGGTCACAAGTCCTACCAGGAAACCTGCTCCAGTGTGGGCTCCTCTCTCCATGAATCTGCAGGTCACTGCCAGAACCCTGCCCAGCACAGGTCTCCCACAGGGTCACAGGCTCCTCTCAGGCATCCACCTGCTCTGGTGTGATATCCTCCCCAGGCTGCACGTGGATCTTTGCATCCCCACGGACCTCCATGGGCTCAGGGGCACAGCTGCCTCACCATGGTCTGCAAGGGAATCTCAGCTCTGGTGTCTGAAGCACCTCCTGCCCCTTCTTCTTTGCTGACCTTGTTCTCTGGAGAGTTCTCTCTCTCTCACATGTTCTCACCCCACTCCTCTGGCTATAATTACATCTGCACAATAACCTTTATTTTGTCCTTCTTAAATATGTTATCACAGATGCATTACCACCATTTCTGATCAGCCCAGCCTTGGCCAGCAGCATGTTTGTCTTGAAACAAGCCGGCATGGGCTCTGCTGGGCATGGAGGAAGCTTCTGGCAGCTTCTCACAGTAGCCACCCCTGTAACTCCTCCACTACCAAAACTGGGCCATGCAAACCCAAAACAAAGACATGGTAAGACTCTGAAAAGATAAAACCTTCTTCACTTATCAGAACACCATTATGACACACTTTTTTCCATTGTTCATATAACTCAGCTGAGATTTATCATGCAGAATTAAACTAGACAGCAATAAAATATTCTTGTATTTCTTAAAAGAATCTTAAAATAAGCATACACACAGAACAATTTTAATAATGAACTGTTTTGTTAAGCACAGACTCCAGTGCTCCAAAATGTGACCTTCAAGGGGAATGGCCTAAAATGGAATAATTTACACACAGACATTGATATAGTTCATTTCTGAAATAAATACAGTGGAATGTAAATAACAAATTCATTACCTAGCAAGTTCCTCTACCTGTACCAGCTACCTGCTTCCCACCTTCTGTCTCCAGCCTCCTCTGGCATTTGCTTGATCGTGGCACTGTTGACAACGTGACAGCAAACAAAGCTGACCTCTTCTCAGAAGGCAAATTTGTTGTGTTCCCACAGCAAGAAATGAGAGGGTGGCAATTTTTATGAGTGGTTAACTTTCATAGGCTTTGGGATTTTTTTCTGTGACACGTTTTTGTTTGCTGGCACAAAAACTCTAGTTTGCAATAAGCAATAGCTGCCTAGTTAGCTATGTTTTGATTTAAGAAACAGAGTTATGAGCCTTCTTTCTCACAAGTTTTGTACTGAAATGTATTTTAATGTATGCCAAAATGTAAAGGAAATTCCAAGTACATATGAAACCATGTAAAATTTGACAGTGAAAGGCTATGATTTTAAGGAAAATCAGTAATTTTATGCTTAATTTTAAAGTATGATGAATCAAGAATTAGGATTACCCATGCAATTATAACAGTAACTTACTTAATATAAACAATTTTGGGGGTAGTATCTTATCAGACAGTATAAGATAAAACTGTTTAGAATGTCTGTTTCCTACAAAAGAACAAGTTAAAATGGGATTTTTTTTTAAATTAAATATATGTGAAAGGTTACCTTTAAATAATTGTCAAGCAGTTTGTAAAAATTAATTTGCACTTTGAACACATACTGAGCTTGCTGTTATTCAAAAAAAACTTTCCTCATGTTTACATTTCTGAAGTTCTCAAAACTTATCAGGGAGCAAATTTACAGTAAAATAACTTAAAGTTTTAGACATCTTGGCAGTTTATAGAGTCAGCACAGATGACAGAGTAATGAGCTTTTAAGAACTTAATCTGAGGCAGGGGGAAGATGCATCATTTATCTCAGGCTTTTGAGAGTGATTCTTCACTGATATCTCTTCTGATTAATAAAATTGAGCTGTTGAAGAGTAAAAAATAGTTTTGTGTCCTTGCCTTCTTTTCTTTTTTTTTTTTTTTTCTGGAAGACATTGATTCATTGATCACATTGGAATAAAACTTGCTCAAAGCACCCACCAGCTCTTACATTTCCCACTCTGACATGTAAATTACATAAAAGCTGTCCTCACAGCTACTTAAGGTTGGCCCCATTTCCTACACAATATCTCAAAATTACTTTTTTGAGAAGAAATAGTAGATGAAGCTAAAAAGATTTTGTTTACAAAGTAAACTGATGAATTTTCCTCCAGAAGAAAGGAAGCTCTAGGGTTCACTGAGAAGCCAAGATAAACAGCAAGAGTTGTCCTATGCTATCAGAAAGCCCTGTGACATTTGTACTACAGCACTTCTCCAACTCTCCAATCCTGTTTGATGCCAAATAAACATTTCAAATGTCATTAGCCAGCTCTACAATCATTTAACAACAGCATAACAATATCTGTTTTGATGATTCAGATGCCATTGGCCAATGAGAAACTGAGGAAGAGCAATAGATCAGAGAGAAGTTTCTCAGGAAGTAAGAGATTTAGATTATGATCAACTGTAGAAAACAGTCAAAAATGGAATAGGAGAAGGAAGGCATTTTTTTCTGATATCTTAGATTTTCTTTCTTCACTGTTTTTCTTAAAAGAAACTATAGTGGAGATCATGGAATAAAAGAAGAAATGTGACTGCCATGTTAGTTAGAAGTTAGAAGATCTAGACAGCAGGGTTTGGAAAGCATGGCAATTACCAGGAAAATAAAGTTATGTTGGTTATAACAGCATTTCAGTTACTTTTTTTACATTTCTTCACTAGAAAGACCACCTACCTTGAGGGCAAGCTTTCTGACACTACATTTCACTTTAGCTACACAAGTTTTAATCATATGTATATTTCTCTTTTTTGTGGCTGACAAGAAAGTTATTTATGATACTATTACACTTTGAAACTTCTCACACCAGACAGAAGCAGCAAGGGAATACATTCCATACCCTAACAGCTAGATAACTAACCGTGATCCTTAAAGATGCAGTCACAGAGCCTTAACTTCTTTTTGCAGGAAACATGAATTCAATAGAATTTTTTTTTTCAAAGAAGATAGCTGTAGGTAAAAGACAGGAAAAACAAACAAACAAAAAAAAATTAATAAAAGAAATTATTTACAACATTAAAATTAAGGGGTAGATTTAGTATGCAGAATACCATGTTTTCCTGCTACACCCTTATTTCAAGGTACGACATCATAAGAAAGACAAATCCTCATTCTTCTTTGAATAATAAAGGTATGCCATGTATTCTACCATTATTTCTTTCATAATTCTATGGAAATTAGAGTTCAAATGTTGGTAAACAAGCTGTCTTCTGGAAAAAAAAAATTCTTGTGGGTTTAATATACATGATATAAAGCATTAATTACTACAGAAGTAGTTTAATTTTAAATATTTGTATTTTGATTTTGAATAAACCAATGTCTCTGTTCACTGTCACTATTCTGAGAAAAGTAGACAGAAATACTGAAAGTTAAAGACGGTGTACATGACAGCAAGATAAAATGCAGCATAGCAGGAACAGGGCTTTGCACTATGTAGCTCTTGCAATGCACTGGCTGAGTTACAAGGAGTAAAGTGAATCTGGTTTTTGGCTAGCTGTCTTCAGCAAAAGTTTACAGTATTTGGGAAAAAAGAACATGACTCCAATCTACTTTTAGAATAAATCTCATGATATAAAAATTTGTTAATTTTGTTCTTTATTCATCGTCTCCATTTCACTACACGTTCATCAATTGTGCAATGTCTTTTTGGCTTCAGTAGTACGGATTTTGGATGTACAGGTATTATTTTCTGCATTGTGATACACTTTAAAAAACTGCCTGAGTAGTTGTATGGTTGCTTGGGTCCCTGTGTGACCATAGCAGATAGGAACTCTAAATACCACAGAACTGTCTGAAATACACTGCCTGAAACCTTCTTAGAGAGCCAACACTGAAAATAGAGAAAAGCAGAAAAGCCACAATAATGATGGCATGTGAGGCATCTTTCTTTCTTGAAGACAGAAATAACAGAACTGAAAGTTGGTGCTAGCAACCTTGGTTTGGAGACTAAAATAACGTAATAATCCTAACCGTAGCCTGGGATCTCAAATTCAGACTCCAATACCACAGCTTGGTAAAGATATACAAGGAGATCTTATAGTTCTTTATCTATCATAGAAATCAATTTTTTTTTTGTTAAAAATTAAAATTATTTCTAACCCTCTTTAAAAGTAAATGTGTATCAAATGTATTTTATGTTCAGAAGCTGTCATGTGGTTTATATCTTAAAGCTATTTTTTCCCTGGTAATTATAAGCTTATATTTTTTTTATAATATTTAGCATTTTTATGTCATTCAACTCCATCTGTTCCTATCTCGGTTCTCACAATTTACCAGGTACCTATTTCAGAAGACAGTACATATATTCAATGACCAGCAACTAACACGTCCAGTCCAAGATAAAATTTTCTCTCTCAATGGTTTAAATTGCCAACAGAACTCTCATTTAAACAAATGAAAAATGGCAATATAGAATAATCAAATACTTCATAGTCCATCAGAATTATAAATTGCTTTACCAAGGCGTAAAATAAATTTCAGCAAACTGTCCATAAAATTAAGATGTGTTTCACTTAAAAATAATCTGTAACCTGACAGGAAGAAATTTCATATTATCTACCTATTTCTGCCTGTCAGCCTAGGGCATAGAGCACAAATCCAAGTAGGATGAGATAATCAACACCAGGAAGATGTGTCTGGCAGCAGTGAATATCTGGTATGTTAAATAATTTTTCAGATTAAAAGATAGGTATTTTCTAAAGTCTTATTTAAGGCTAGAAATATTTCTCATTGATTATATATACCTCTTGTCTTTGGATTTCTCCCTTTTCAAATACTTGAAAATGTAATTCTTTTTTCTTGATGATGCACTTCCAGGCTTGTGCTACTTCTCCTTTGCTGTATTTCAAGAAGACAGAAGTATCTCACATTTTCCGGGCACCTTAACTCTGAATTATGTTCTTGGGCCAAATAATCTTTGCAACCCTCTTAAGCAAACATTACATTAACTGCACATTAAGAGTGCAGTATTCCCAGTTCTCCTTCCATATATACTATTTTGGGTACACAAGGCCTTGCAGAAATACACACTGATAAAAATTATTTATTTCTCTACTCATTAGGATAGAATTATTATAGATATTCGTTGGATAGAATGGTCACCACCACTGACAGATAGTTGTTCTTAAATTAGCTATTTAACTCTACTAATCTCAATCTGATGTTAATGCCTACTATTTTCCACGTATCTCCTGGAGAAATAACTGTGATATACTACTTTATTTTAGCTCTCAACCCCATTTTGCTGTTATTTTCATCAGTTAAAATAATCCTTAATTTTCCACAGAAACTTAGGCTTTTGGGTTTCCCGATTCCACTGGATGAAACTGCTCTGCAAATCAGATAAATGTTCAATCTGAATATTCCAGTTAATCCCGTTAAGACTTTGTGACACACACACAAAAAAAAAAAAAAAACCCACTATGCTTAAAGGGAGTTTGAAAAAACTCCAGCACCTTTATTTCAGTGTTATGAAACTGGCCAACCCTTTAAACATAGACACACCTGAAAGATGGCATGAGGCAGTAAGAGGTATATTTTGACATTGTTCTTTGCTAAATAAATTAGTAATAAACACAGGGACATCAGAATCAGGTACTGATTTTAATGCTAGTTAAGACAAAGACCACTAAAAACATAATCATCACACATTATTAACAGTTGCATTTTTTTATTATATGACAAAACTAATGTCAATAGAAATCTCAGGCAAATTAATAAGACTTGTTATTGATTTATGGCCAAGAATGAGATCAATTATATAATCTACACATCCCCAAACATGTCTTTCATAATATGAGAGGTCTGCAAAAAATAAGAATGAAGAGTTCAGGGTGATAGTACAGTTTAGGAGGAAAAAACATCACATTCATAACACAAAGACAAAAAAGTTTTGTTGCAAATTAATTATTTGGCTAAAGAATGTCCATATTTGCATCTGAAGGTATTAGTGATATTTTTTGGTACTAAAAACAGCTCTGAGGAATGTCCATCACTGCACAGAAAACACGCTGAAATAGTCCAAAAGGTGTGATGAACGTAATTTTATTATGACTCTGATTTATCGCAAAGATAGCATCACAACATACAAGATAATATTGATGTCCTCTCAACAGATAAGAGCTCAGCTGCAATATCATGTGATGGGCTCTATTTGCATTGGCATTGTAGTAATTGTCAGCATAAACTTCTGTATCTACACAACTGTTGCCCTCCACTGCAATCTGATGCTTTAATCCAGTAAAACACCCTGTTGTCTTCTCCCGAATATCGTTTTCCCTGCACCTTTTCCTACCCATCAGGCATGCTCTCCTGCAGCTCCAGCAATCAGCTTTCACACACAAAAACAGCACTGCAAATGCTTTCACATTTCCACTATCATTCAACCGCCGTCACAACCGAACAACCAAACTTTTACTGTTAATTTTGTACTTGTTCAGTCTCAAAGGAGCCCTCAGCAATTCACTGGACCCAAGACAATCTTTCTTCAGTTAAGGCAAGTGAAAAATAATCATCTCATGAGGCTAATTTTCCTTTACTCGAACTACACATTTGGATGTTTCTAGCTGTGGTTGAAACAATGCCACTGTCCTGGAGGTTAAAATGACAGCTGGTTTCAGGGCTGAGCCCTGTCTGGTTTCTATCTTCTAAGGTCAAATCTAGGGGAAAATTTCCAGCTGTTGAAAGACAGAAGATTTATTATCTAACTGTGTAGGAGTTTCAACACTGAGACACTTGGTAGTGATCATGGCAGTGATGAATCAGTGGGTAGAAGCATGAAAAACAAAAGTTCATAACTTCTGCTGTCAAGGCAGTTGTTATAATTCACAATCATAGAAAGTTCTTGTTAAACACTCATGTTTTAGGTAGCTTTTAAACATTTTTTTTTTTTAAAAAAAAAACAAAACCCCCAAAAAACCCCCATTTCCCTTTTTTTTTTTTTTTTTTTAAATATTTCAGTAGCCATTTTTGATTTGCATATCTCCAAAAGATAACAAATAGGTGAGAGTTTTTCCCTGGCCTGGCACATTTACTGTGTAGAATATTTAACAGAACTAAAATAACATAACAGGGTTATTATTAAACTGACTTCCTAGCTAACCCTCAAACCCTTTTCTTCTTCCAGGTCACACGATTTTGTAAATGGCAGGTTTTAATCCAGTATGCCTCTTGTTTTAAATTGAAATTACTAGATACTATATACATCATAATATCACCGCTTCTTTGTGCCATTTGTATATCATTTGTGAATCCCATGGCACAGCTGTATAATAAAGATTTCTGTATTTTAAATGGCAATTTATCAGATTTTTACAGCATCAGCTGCCCTTTTCTCCCCTCCACTTATCAGTGTTTTACTAACACTCTCCAGCACAGAAGCCAAATGAAACACCAGCCTCTCTCTATTCTGAATCTCACCCTACAACACATACACTGCCACTGATACTCAGATCATCTAGTTCTTCATGGAAAATTAGGTGCAATTTAATCTAATTCAGTTATTGCTTATATTGCTTAAAAACTACTCTTTAATGCATTCAAGAGAAAAAACCACTCTCTTTAAGAACTAATTCAGCTTCCTAGTAATGTAGCAACCCACTACTATAGAAACTCTTATGGGTAAGGTTGCAAAATAGTAGTTAAATAACTAATTTCCAGAAGGCTTTACAATAGGCATATTTCTGTGGGGACATTTGTTTGTTCTGACTGAGCATGAATTAACCTTTGAGTTGAGATGGCATATAAGGAAAAAATTAAAACTATTAGTCCCATAGCCCAAACTAATCAGAGTTAATATTCAGTCTGGGAAACATCCTTTCTCTAATTAACATGAAAATAAATATTTTAACTTGTTTTTGATTCTCTAGACACATCTCAATTTTAATATATATCAGTCAAACTCTTTTCCTTTACCCTTCAGACCCATATTCTCGTGAGCTAATTTCTTTGGTATTTTCAATGCCAGACAAGAAATCACTGCAGTTCATTTTAAATAAGACTGAATAAAAGAAAAGATAAATGGTTCTAGACAGCCATACTGCTTTGTGAAGTACTGAGCTGTGCTATAGGTTGACATATCCTTAAAACTGCTGCTAAATCATGAAGCCTCAAAAGTCAGAACAGATTATTGGAATGTTCTTAAGTGGATTTTTGACACCATTTTTACATGAGCTATGAGGGTATACTACAGCATAAGGTGACATTTAGAAGTGGTTTTTGACATGAAATACATTACTACTTGTCAGAGTATGCAGGGAAGATCATAGTATGCATAGCCTTTTCATATATTACATGATAGAGAATGGATTCTTTGAAAACATTTTATGATGTAGTGCCTTACCTATAAAGTAAAATATGACTATATGAATTTTTGTTATTACATACTTCATTAATAAATTATTAAATACTTTGAACTATTGAGATGATGACATGTAGATTTCTAACTTTCTAATAATACACCACAGAATTTCTTTTCTTTCCTAATTAAATAACTTCAAAGTATCTGAAAAATATTATTATTTTTTTATTACAGTCCTCTATTCCAGAACTTTCAGTAGCCACTCTATATTCTGCTTTGTGATCTGTGCATATGTGTTTCAGAGTTTACCAAAATAATTATTATATAAGTCATCCCTGGTTCTTATCCTGACATGAAATGCCCTGAGCCACCGAAACACTTCAAAAGAATCCCATTTTCCCTCCTGATTAACAGTTACTGTTACAACAAGCACTTCATTCTCATTTCTTCAGTGAGTTGTGTACAGTTTTCTAACCTGGTGGGAGGAGACAGGCCATTGTAAATCCCTGCTCCTTTTTCCCTTTGATTCTATATATCCTCAATAGCAAAAGTCTACAGAGGTTAAAATCCAAACTAAAATTTTGTTTAGTCATGTAAGCCACATTAACAGAATTGAGACAAATATCTACAATCATTCAAGCTAGAACTATAAAACCTAGAAGTAGGAGAAAGCTTTCTCGAGCAGCTGAGCTGAATCCTTAGAGGTTTCAGAGAGTTTTGAAAACTAATTTGCTACTATCTAGGCTTTTTCAAGGCACTTCTTACTAGCACTAATTAAAATTTGAGCTATTAAAATTACTACTTTTAAAAGGTGCAGGTTTTTTTTTTTCTCTTTAACTACAGTTCTTTTAAATAGAGGAAAGTTCATTCCCTTGAGCTTTCTGATCAACATACATTTTTTTTAATTAAAAAATAAATATGCAGCTTATTTTAAAAAGATGTTACATTAACATACCTAGAACTTCTGTTTCTACTGAAGTCATACTGTAGTTTCTTTTAATTTACATGATACATGTCCAATTTCTTTTCAACAAAGTTGAACTTACTATCACACCTTCATTCATTTAACTTCTACTGGTATGATCTCAACTCGGTAATATCTTTTTTTCAGGAAAATATGCTTCCATGCAGTATATGTAACATACCTGAATTTAGGAAAACATTGTAATTAACAAGAGAAGGACAGAGCTGTAAATGACGAAGTCCACTTTGTAAGTGAATGTAAATATAGGTAAAAATCTTATTTTGGTATTGCCCACATAGTGCAGTTGAGGATATGTACCTAACAGCAAAAGATAATGGAACTCATCACTTTCAATCTTAGAAGAAATTTAGTTTATGATAAGAAATGCTAATAACAACTCAATGACTTCAAAGACATGATAGAACCAAGCAAGTCTATTTAAATCCTGTTTTGACAGAAATTTTTTTGATGCTAAACACCCATTAAACACCAATAGGATTAGAGCATTTTACACTCAGCAACTCCTTTGAAAATCCCTACTGCGCTCACAGTACATAACTTGTGATGTACTGTGATGTGCAGTGTAAATTTAAGATTTTATTCTTTCAAATGGTGAGTTAATGGGAATTGAATGGGCAAATATACTTCAAAGGAAAATTTTAGTTTACTTCACTCCTCAGAAAAAAACAGAGGTATCTCATACAGAGGATGAATTAATACTGAGCACAATGTGTGAAGGATCTTCACTGAAGAATTTTGAAGAGGAATTTCCAGAGGAGAACCAGGATTGACTGAGTCACTGCCAAAGCACTTCCTTTGCATTCAAGTATTCCAGATGCCCTCTAGGCAAATAGCATGACCCTTAGCTGTTATTCCAGAAGGACATATGTCTTCTGCCAGCCCTGAGAAAACCTTTCAAATCATCTGCTGGGAGATTACACAGGGGAAAGAGCTGCTGCCATCCACTGCCATGTTTGACAAAATTCAGCTGGGCAAGAGCCAAAAAAAAAGGAGAAATGAGGGAGAGCTGGAGGTCGCAGTCCCAATGGGGGTGGAGGGCTTGAAAAAATGCTCTTGCTTCATTTACAAATCTGCAATTCTAGATTAGTTTCATTTCCTTGTGTACTGGTGAGGACAAACAAGACCTGTAAGGGAATTTATCAGAGCTGACTGTACCCAGAGCTTTTGTCTACACAAAAAAGAGGCAAGTTATAGTTACTGAAGACTCCCGCCTGTGGGGACCAAGACACCAGTCTGGTGACTTGACCCAAGCTGGCATCTCGGGTTCATTGCTTTGCCAGGGCTAAGTTCCAGACTGCTGAGGCTTGTCTGCCTCCTTGATGTATTGCTTTTCCATGTGAGCACTATTGGTACTGCTGGGGGTAATGCAAGTCATACTGAGAGCAACCACACATCCCTGAGAGCAAGGATAAGAGGCATGAGGGGGCCCATGTTGTGTCTGCTCAAGCCTGTCGCTGAGGTGAAAAACAAGAGCGGAAGTGGTCTCATCTAGCAGGTTAACAACTGTGTGTGCCTGGTTCCCAGTCAGAGCTTTGGCTGTGGGATCCTTTCTGTACCCTTGCAGCAAACACCAGCTTCTAGGCTCTTCACCGTGGTTCACAGTAGTAGGATGAGAGGCAAAGAGCACAAGTACAAACATCAGAAATTCTTACTATGTACTAGCAAAACATTATCTTATGATGGTGGAATAATGGAACACATTGCTTAGGGCAGTGGTGGAATCTCAGTCCTTGGAGACTGGGCTGTGCACAGCCTTGACAAACTTTATCTAATTAGATCTGTTCTGAGCAGAGTGTTTGACTTCTGAAGGGTCTTTCCAATCTCCATGATTCTAAATGAGGAATGATGGGCAGTAGCTCTGCACACCAAAATTTACTAGCTTTCCCCATGGGTTATTTAAAGGGGTCTCAAAAGACTTGCTCTGATATTTTTATTCTGGATACCTAGGACAAGGTTAGATGAATCTGAAGCCCAATTTCTATTTTGTTACTGTTTGAAACCCATAGGAATTTAGGCACCTGAAAGCATTAGTGCCTTTGGTACTTTATAAGTTCAAATCTTATTGAATAGAGTTTCTGAGACAGAAAGCTTCTTTTTATAGTCCTCACAGTATTTATAAAGTATAACTTTTTTTTTTTTTTACCTTATCACTGTACAAATTATTCATCATTTCATTGATGAATGAGAAAGGCAGCTTTCTTTTTTCCCCTGAGTCTTAGGAACAGTTACACCCTGATATCTGCAAAGTTGTGTCACTTACTCACTAGAAATGGTTACAGAACCAATTCCTCTTGAAGAAAAACATCTCTGTGTTAAAGCCCTCACTGGAATACTTAAATTCTTATTTTGTGCTCTTGTCTCCTAATGCTTATTCATATGAATAAAATCATTGATTCAGTTAACTTTTTTCAGTTAGTGACTTATTACTGTGTTGGAACTCTTGAGTAGTATAATGGTTACTTCATCCTTTTGAGAATTTTGATATTGGTATAATTCTTCTAAAATGCTGTAAGTACAGAATAATAGAGAGACAAATGTGAGCAGAAAAACATAAGATAACAGAAGTAGGGGTGTCTGCCTTGTTCCTAAAACCAAGAGAAAAAGCTCTTAAGAATTGAACTTAAGAATTTACAGAAACATACCTTTTGGAAGTATTACCTTACCAAAATTGTTTAACATTATATTATAAAAATCAGATTTCAATTTCATGCTGCATCTCTTTTTCAATTCTATAATTCCTTGAATTAGTATGTATTTCTATTTAAAAAGAAAAGTATAGATCCTAAACTGAGAGAGTGGCACTGTTGATGATTAAATAAAGCAGAAGAATACACTTCCAAATTCCTATTTAATCACTGAAACCAGTAAGAACTTAGGCATCTATTCCTCACCGAAATTTGAGATCTGGTTCTATCTGATGTAAAATCTAAAGGCCTAATGAAAGTCCCTAGAATAACCACTTTCAAAAATGAAAGCAAGTAGAAAAAAATTGTTGGAGAGCAAGAGGTCTGTTGTTCCAACTTGTAAGTATAAGTGTAAATCTGGACTTGTTAAAAGTTCTTTATATGAGATGTGAAGAGAAGTCTATTTTGGCAAAGAAATTAATGCTAATGTTTTATCTTCAGCATTTCTTATCCTACTAGCTAAGCTTCACATGCTCTACCACCCCAGAGCTCACAAGTGTACGTCAAGATTAAGTAAAGAGTTCCTTACAAAATTCAGTCACAAGTGAGGCCTGGTTGGACATGGGCACTGCAAGGATGTGTCCATGTCACCACACTTTCTGCCAACAGCTGAAAAAAGGAAAGAGAGCAGAAAAGATACACTTACAGAAAAACAGTAGGAGAACTGGGAAGTAGACGTGAATTAGAGACGGAATAAGAAGACTCAATCTAAAAATCAAGATGTTGAACTAAGATAGATGAAAGAGACAAAGGGGAACACAAAAGACTGAAGAGGGCTCACCACTGATACTGAAACACAGACCCAGGAAACTGATAAGCTGTCTCCATGGAAACTGCAAGCAAAAGCCTCTAAAGATTGGTGGAGATCAAGATCAGACCAACTGAAAAAGGAGTCCAGAGTTAAGGTTGTTTATGGAGAATATGGCATACTACACATCATGAGAGTGGGTCTGTAGGTAGGTGAGAACAAGAGGATCCAGATTAGGAAAAGGAACCTGAGCAGGTATAAGTAATGAATGTATCCAGGAAAAGATAGTGGAGACTTTTGTCAAGAAATGCCTTTTGAAAAATGTCTACTAGTGATGCATTCTTCTTTTACTGGGTGCCTGATTTTTACATATGGAGGATTACCTAAGTGTACTGAAGAATATGAACATTACTTCAGATTTGGCACTCATAATCCTGAAATGTCTCACCAAATATTTGTATATTTTTCTCATTAGTAACTCTGAACTTCAATTCATACTCTCTAGGAACTGATTTAAAAACCAGTGCACCTTACTCTAGCAACAAGATAAATTCTTTAGTGGTAGTAAATAAAAGCAAGCAAAGTAAGATAAAAAATAAAAAGAAAAATGGAAAAAAAAATAAAAAAAGAGAGAAAAAAAACAAAGGGAAAAAAAAGGAAGGGAAAAAACAGGAAAAGGGGAAATGGGAGGGAAGGGGAGGAGAAAGAAAAGGGAAGGGGTGGGAAAGGGAAGACGATTAGTGAAAATGTTGTTGTGAGACATAACACCCCAACACACAATTACAGATTCTTTATTCAAAGTGGTGTTTGAATAGGAGGGAAACAGAAGAAAATCAGTATTGAACAGCTACTCTGTTAAGTGAGCCTATTGTATCCTATGTAGGATATCAGACAGATTTTCTGTAGAGAAATATATTCCATAGCCATGTAATTAAAACCTATTTAGTATTTTCCAATGTATTTAAAGAGCACATTAAGTTTGCACAAGAAAACTTAAGCATAACTTGTTCTAGAGCATGGAATGCAGCTTTAACAATATTCTTTATATATTTTATGTGTGCAGAAGACATAAAAGGCATGTTCCATTTGATTTCATTTAAACTTGAGTCACTCCAAGTAGGATTCTATGCATGAAACTTCCCCTTATGCTACTTAAAATAGAAGGCTTTCATGAAATATTTGCTTTGAATTTTAGTGAGGTATATTTTTAAATTACCTAATATTCTCCAGGCAAAAAAATTTTTTATAAGCAAACAAAAGAAACTGAGCTCCTTCTTGAAAATGTTCAGCATCAGTTATTTTCCTCTTGGAAGACAGTCCTAAATCTTTGCTATTTAGATCACAGAAACTGTCTCTAATTTTTCGGAATTACTTTTTTCTCACCCAAGTGTTGTGATGCTGATCATTTTTTTGTTCAATTAGTTTTCTTTCTTTCTCAGGCTGAATTCTGCTCAGTGTATGTATGGATAGCAACTTTATTCTTCTGAACCCTCATTTAGATACATTCAAGTTCATTTAGACCCATTGTAAACCAGCCTCTCCACACGGTAAACCTTATTCCTCCTACCCACTGTGTGACCTTTTGCCTGTCTGAAAAAAAGGTATTTCAAACCTTGGTCTTGAGTAAATACAATGGTAAATACAAATGTTAGTTTCCTGCTTCATGGTGCTACAGCTTCAGTGAGGTGATGTCCTCCCCCAGACCAGAAGGTTTTAACTTACTATGGAAGACAGTGTCTTGAGCCTGCAGGTTTCTCATGGTCCAAGTGTTTTGCCCTCACCACAAATCCCCTTCTCTCTGTTCTGGCCCCTGACAGCTTTTTCCATAAAGACCTAGACAAAAGAATAAACAGTTTTAAAAGAAGTTTACTACTCCTACGCTTCATCTGTGTCACAGATCCATCACTATTTTTATGAGACAGATTTGCTCTAAGATCATGGGCCAGATCAGACCCATTAATGGTCTGAGAAAAAAAAAAAAAAAAGAACAACAACAACAAAAAAGTACTAAATAGCAAACAGAACTTCCAAGGGTTCTCTTCTTTCTTCATGTGCTCAGGAGCAGGACTGTGAGCATCCAGAGAGCATTACCATCAAATAGAGGGGTGCTCAATGAACAGAGATTGAGTGATCATCTCTGAAGTGCAATTTCGGCACTTCAATTCTGCCTACTGAATTCCAAGTTAATTGAAGCTGAATTCTGTATTTTTTCATGTTGCATTTTGAAGACGTGCTTGTAGAATTTGGGCCCTTAAAATGCAGTACATTAAGAGCATTTCAGCCTTGGTTAATTACTTAAGCTGTGGGATAACTAACTCTCATTGTTTACAGAATGTTATAAACTAGGCTTTGCACTATTGTCAGGAGAATTCATTACCTGCCAACCTACAATCTTTTCTAAGCATCTGAAGCAGGTGGGGTGTTTTGTTGGTTTTTTTGTTTGTTTGTTTGGTGTTTTGGTTGGCTGTTTTTGTTTGTTTGTGTATTTTTGGATTGGACAAACGTCAATATTAATCTATTGGCAAGCTAGTCTCTTACGAGAAAGATTCTAAAACCTAAGTGGTTAAAAAACCCAATGACAGTTCTGGAACTGGGAGTGTTATCAGGTGGAAAAAATTTATCAGATTCTGTCTTCCATAGGTTATTGACTAGAAAGTATCTGAACTATCTGGTCTGACCTCACTGATAAAAAGAGAACACACAGCAACAGCAAAAGCATTACAATTAATCTTCAGGGCCATTATAAGCTGTATACAGACAGAGACACAGTTTAATAACATCCTGCCCAAACACTCAAAGATGAGCTTGAATCACCATATCCTCCAACTCATAAAAGAGAGCATCAATAATTTTTAAGACCTCTACCCAAATACTCTGCATAAAGGAATGTGGGCCTGATTACCTTTTAGAGACCAACTGTTTTAATTCTCTTCAGTGATGCAAAAGCAGCTGCAAAGGCAGCCTGACTAACAGGATAGCTGTCTTTATTGCTCTGCTGTGGCACTGAAGTGCTCTAAAGCAGCTGGAATTTACTGAAAGTGAGTGGGGCTTTGTATTTCTGGGAGTCACAACCAAGTAAATCAGTAACAGGTGATGTGTTTATTTTAAAAAGAAAGACATCAACAAAAAAACAACAACAAAAAAACCAAACAAACAAACAAAAAAAAAAGGCAAACCCAAAATACAAATTGATATCAACACTCTAAATAGCTGTAACAAGTTCACTCTTTAAAAAAATTATGTTTTAAATTAATTTTAAAAAAAATCAATCAAGTACAACAAGAAGAACAAGATAAACAGAAAAAAAGCAGGGCTAGCAAGGTAATTTTATATAATTCTGATCTTTCTAGTCTTTCAAAGTAATCTAAAACATGTCCATCCATGACTGATCAGATTCAACAAATAGATAACTATGAGAAAACTCCAGTATTCTTTGCTAATTTGAAAAAAAAAAAAAAAAAAAGTAATATGTAGAAATGTGTGAGCTTAGAAAAATGTAATTTTATGAATCCTTGGTTAGGATGATGAATTCCTTGGTATGAAAGAATTGATATCAAATGATATATATTCTCCTTTTAGCTATTTCAGCAATTTACAGACAATGCTTGTGGAAACTAAGGGTTAAAAATCTTGCAATATCCCACCTATAGACAAATTCTCACAATTTAATGTATTTTTTGTACTCTGACAACTTAGGACCCTGTTATGGAATATGGATTCCCAGGTATTAGACACTACAAAAGCAAGGAAAAAAAAGGAAAGGGTAGCTGTGTATTAATTGTATATTGGTGTGATAAAGTTTGACATCAGCAAGACACAGAAGAGGCCACTGAAGAGTGAAGCACTTGTAGAGACGTACACAAAACAATGTACAGGATAAAAGTCAACTTATTTGGTGTCACTCGTTGCCATTAACTTGAATTTCCTATTTTGATTCACACAGGAAGCCTTGTTGCCTGATGGTCTGAACAAGAAGGTTGGTTCCTTTGGAGCTCCCCAAGCCTCTTCATATCATCAAGTTTCTAGAAAAAATGTTTGACTAATGAAGGACCCTCACCTTCCAGACAGACCTCATTGAATATACATGCTGAAAAATGATGCAAAATAGCTTCCTTAAATATCGTCAAGATGTAAGAAAATTAAAGAAAGACAGAATTATACATTTTCTTGGTATCAATTCTACCAGAGCAGATAATTTTAACTAGACTAGGAAGGTTTTCTTCCATTAGTCCCTTAGCAAATTACACTGAAGACAGAGATGCCAATCGGTAAGAACATCCATGCAGTACATCACAGATGATGATGTATCAGCTGTCTGCAGCAAGAAGTAATCATTGCACAGTGATTAGGAAACAGAATAATGACCCTGTTCATGATGGTGCCTCAGTCAAAAGGGATAACAACCATCAGTTTCTGTGCTGCTACAGGACATTTGGTGGTAATGACTGAGCAGAACATCAGTAAGAGATCAGCTGCATGAAAGAGTGGTTGTGTCAGTGCTTGATTTATTCTTTTTAAAACACTGTTGGAGCACAGGAGTGCCTGAAGAAACAAGAGTCAGGAGGAAGGGATGATAGATAAGGAACCCAGAAACAACAGAAGCACAGTCTTGAAGAGATTCATCAAGCTAGATGTGCAAACATCTCAAAGATGCAGAGGTCATTGAAGTGCAGAAGCCTAGGAAGAAGTGCGCTAACAGCTTAAGGGCAAGTCACTGCCTTTTTTGAAGCCAATTAAAATTATTGTCAAACATTTGGCAGCTGATGGCAGCTTAAACTTCACCCAGCAGACATGTCCATGAAATGAGCTCAAAAAAGAGTAACCTGGAAAAAGGGAAAATTAAAAAAAAAATAAACAGATAAACTAAGTCTGCAAGGCTAAGGACTCAGAAGCATACTGGCTGCTCCCAGTTGAAATATTTTCTTACAGAATATATATTGGGTGTTCAAACTGTGACCCTGGCCTAGAGATATTGTTTGTTTCCCAGACCATACTGGACTGCTGGGACATGACATTTTCACCTCTGAGGCAAGTAAAGCAGCTGAGCTGTTATCTCGCTTGTTTTGTTTTGTCTTTCATTTGCATTTTACATATTAAAAAAATACAAACTGCTCCCTTTCTAAAATAATTATGGATCTTATTAAGCTCAGCCTATCTGTTTTGTTTTTTTTTTTTT
>VZRN01002263.1:1085521-1095854 GCA_013397935.1 Dasyornis broadbenti
TTTTTTTTTTTTTTTTTTTGAGATTGTGACAGACTGCTTTTAAATTTCTATATTTGCATGGTAGTTTTCTCCTTTGCTGGAACTTTTTTTCTTCTTTTATTTTGCATTTTAATTTCCAAAACACCCTCTGATTATGATCCAACAAAGTCTAGTATTTCTGGTTAAAAACAGTTTATGACCAGATCCATTTTTGTTTGGTGATATACTTCAGGTGTCACGTCTGTAAATAAGTGAGGCAGTTGAAAAGATGAACAAAGTAATTTGGCAGACATTTGTTCTAGTTTGACAGGTATTCTGAGGAGTGCAAACAAGTCTGCTGGCTTAAAAGTACACAATGTCAATATATCACACCTAAAGCCAATCAAAACCTCCCAATGTATTAAATATAATTATTGTTTTTTCTAAGAAGTCTAAATGGACAAGTCAAGTTTTCACTAATTTTGTGACTGAGGATTATTTATTTTCTTATACTTACCTGAAGGCTGTATCTAAAGTGAATTGGTTTTTGAGTAACTGCGCTGGGGGAAGAAAATATCATTGTTAGAATGGGGAGAAACTTCTTACATAGATTTCACACTGGTCCTGTCATTTATCATTAGTACAATACCTACAATCACTTAAGTCATAACCTTTACTACTCAGGCTGTTCATGAGGCTGTGGAGATTTACTGATCAGGAGGAACCTCACTAGTTTTAAATGTAGCTATTCAGAGAGGTTTAAATAAGACATGATGTTCATTTAAAGAGAATGCTAAGGGTTTGACAAATCCAAAGCATGCAAATTCTACTTAATTTTTAATCACTGATTACTAAGTTTCATTTATGATTGAGTGGCCATTGACTTAATTGCAATATTATAAACTCATAAGTGGTCCTTGTTCAGAAAAGGCACTGGGATATGCCCTGAAGAATGTGTTGCTAAACATAAGATTAGCTAGCCTGTGAAGCCTCAGCAGAAAAGCCATTAATTTGTGAAAATGGGGCTCAGATTGCAGTTATTTTCTGTCTTTCTTGATAAAGGTGACTTCCCTGAGACTCCTTTATCTTCGTAATGTGCCTCAGTCCAGTCATTATAATAACGCATTTTCAAATTGAAAGGGGGTTGAATTCTCAACTAAGCTCCTGCATTTGTAATCAAATATGTTATGATCCACTGACTTAAGAGCATTTCGCTAGGATGCTGTGTAGATGAACAAACAGAAGGGAAATTCTGTGAATGTGTTATAAGTTTAGGAAAAAAAAAGTCTCTTTTTTTGTATTCAGGATATAATGTAGTGTGTTTGTGCAGATACATAAGACTGCAATTCTTCTGTATCTCCTTTAAAGGAGAAAAGGATAACTCTTGTAAAGAGCACCATAATGCAATTGTTTGTGGTTTTCCTATTGAAGTATATGAATAGTGTGAATTATATAGTTAAATATACATTTGAAGATTATTTGAAGACAGTTTTGGCTGCAGCAAACTTGCTAATCTAGTTTTAAAAACTATAGAAACATATTTCTAGCTTCAGAAGATAGTCCACACTGCTCAGGCAAAACAAATTCAGCTACAGAGTTTCAATAACCTTCTTTCATCTTAGTCTAAGAGCATTCAAAACCTACTAAGCCTAGTTCACATTGGTAAAAAAAAAAAAAAAAAACAAACAGGGATGAATTTTCTATCTGCAGCATAAAAAGAAAACTTTTTGAAGCACATATTCAGAGAAATTATGTCAGGTCATTTCAGTGGTGCTTAACAGGATTGCCCTTGAGTAAAAGACAACATGGTGAGAACACAGCTGACGTGTGTATACCACCAAAAGGAGTCATTTTTTTCTGCAAGTGTAAGTCAAAAACACCATACAACCCATTATCAAACCAATTTCATGACAACAAAAAGTTGGAAAAGCTGATATTTTGTTTTAGTCCTTGAAAAATTCAATTCTGTGACTTTATTTTATGTGAGCATTATGCCATTATTGTGCTTTTCTGTTTTCCATTCTACCCAATGAAAACTTGAGTAACAACTAAGTTTTGAGTCAAACTTATGGACAATGAAACTAAGGACTAAGATGACAAGGCAGAGCTTGGAAGAAAATCCTACTAAAAATATAGTTAAACTACAAAGTCAAAACCTCCAAACTTCATTTTCAAAGTCTGTGACAAATCTTAGGTGTTCCTTTTTCTTGTTATATTCATGACAGATATATGAAACAAGTGATAGGTACATTTTCTGTTACTAAATTTTAGCATGACAAAGAGAAGTTTTAAATGCACCCGTTAAACTGCACAAACACAAGTCTGTATATGCTTGGTTACGTGGGAAAGCTCCTCTGGACACTCCAGTACCAGCAACTGGAGTAAATCTCTGCCCTCAGAGGCTTGTATGTCTATGTGCCAGGACCCAAAGAAGCCTGGATCACAGCATTCCACTGAAGAGCAACCAGCATCTTGAAACTGCTGTGCAGCATGTGGCTGTCCTTCAAGCACTTTTTCTTTCAATTTTGTGTCCTCACTAATGTGCCCCACACATTTCTTCCTTCCAAGGAGATATGCAAGCTTTACCCTCCATTGCCATCCTTAGCCTTGGAATGAAATGAGGGGAGGTAGGGAGGTGGATGGTAGCAAGTCTGCTTGCTTGGTTTGCAATCTCCAGTACATGAGATTTTGTGTCAGACATTACAGCTAACTCCTGCAATATCACCTTCCTTGGCATCGTCTACTTTTCTGTTTTTATAATGCTCTCCAAATTTCCTCACCAGCATCACAACTGAATACAGACAAGTGAAATTACAGCTCCAAGGTTTGCTAAGAAATGGTAGTAAACTAGTTAACAGCATGAACAGCCACTGAAACAAAACTTGCTCCATATCACACAAAGTTATGGATAATTTTTAATTACTGGAAGAGTAAGGAACATATTGGACTTTTTTATGATAGCTACAAATAAAATTGCAGAAACTGTGACAAAAAGAGAAAGAAATTCTACAACAAATATTTAAATTAATCCATAAAATTCACTTGTTGAATCAGTTTGTCATTGTTAGAAGATACTGAATGTTAATTCAAGGATTAAGCAAAGAGGAGATAAACCATAGAGTTTTCAGTTAGATATTTACATGGCTGACATGTTGGTTATTCAGATTGAACCATTTCTGTAAGAGAGGTTGTAAATGATTTCCAAAAATTAAACCAGGTTGTCAAATACTGATAAATGGGGTTAGGCATCTTGTATTTCAAAACAACCTGCATATAAATTCTCCATTGAAACAAAGTAAGACAGGGTAGAGGAAAGATGCTTAGGGCAAGATAGAGATATTTGAACAGGAAAATGTTAGAGAAAAAAGCACAGCAGTGTCTTGGCAACGCTCCTAGTTATAAGCCTAAATGAACATTCATTCAAAATGTCAAGGTTATTAAAACAATAATAAAGCAGTTTAACTGATGTGAATAGGTAGGAAACAAGATTGTTGCCACCAAGCCTTTTGCTTGCATCTCTATCTGTCCCATCACGTCAAAAGGATTATATGCAAAGATAATGATTGCCTTTCTTTCTAAAATATTCAGTCCTACTGCAATTAATACACACACAGAGAGCTCATCATAATAACTTAACACCGACATGTGTGATGAACGATAACATTGGGCATCAGCTCCATCCTATTTAAATGCAGGATTAGGTCCTTCTAGGAACTCATCATCTGCTGCTCTTGTTACAACTGAAATAAGACCACCTCTTGTAATACTGTACCACCAGAATCAAGAAATACGACATGCAAATGAAACATCCTTAGATTTATCCTGAGAAGCCCCGTTCCATTTCTGTCTACTGAATAGCAATGGACAAACTCTTCAGAAGAGGAATGGTCATTTTAGACTGGAAGATGCTGTGTGCAGAAGAACCAGTGGCATTGATTCGGCTGTATCTCACTACAGAGTGAACATCAATCCAGACCAAACAGACCTAGGTGTGCATCCTGACTGAAAGTCCAGTTGTCCACAGATATGTCTACACCACCTGGATCATTTGAAAGAGAGCCAAAATTAATTGCATCACAACGGCGTACTGCACAGCATTTCTGATCACAGGATTGGTGGAAAAGGTCTTTGCTAAAAGTAGAAAGGGGGGAGCTTATATATTGTTTAAAGGCCTTATGATGCTTACTTAGTATTAAGGACTGATTTGGAGAACTCTCCCCCAGAGTTACGTTCTTAACCAAGAAAATTGACCTGAATTTCACTGAAAGAAAGCAAATGAGAAGAATAGTTGGAAGGCTGAAAACCCAAATGTTCAGATTAGTTTTTACTCTGATAATATTTGAAACATATACAATATTGAAAATTTATTCAAAATTCAAGAAAACATGTTCATTGACTGAGGTTCTGGAATCTCTCATTTCTGAGAGATTCATTTGGACTCATTAAAGAATAAATTTTCAAGTTTCCCACATTACTAGGAATGAAATGAAACCCCCAGCCTCTACAGAGTATGGTCCAAATATGGCCCACTAAAACTCATCTAATATTTCTTCCTCTTCCTCTTCTTCTTCTTCTTCTTCTTCCTCTTCTTCTTTTCTCCTTCTCCTTCTTCTTCTCCTTCTCCTTCTCCTTCTCCTTCTCCTTCTCCTTCTCCTCCTCCTCCTCCTCTTCCTCTACTTAATCTTTCTCCTCCTTCACCACTACTGCCATTATCATCATCAAACAATTTATAACGTCTTTATATGGGGAGGGATTATAAAATCCAAAAACTAAGAGAAGAATAATATGTACTTGTTTGTGGTGACATAATTGTTTTGTTCTTCCAGTTTTAGCTAACAGAGAAAACAGGTAGACAAACATTTAAGATTGCATATTCACTGAGATTGTTTTTTTCTAAACTGTGCTTTTCAATAATGGATTGAATAGCATAAAGAACAGGCAATGGAAAGGACTTTGAAATTGATGTTCTAAGCGTCTAGATTTGCAGGCCCAAATTTTCATACATTGTCTTCCATCAGAAACCTCCTGGACTGCCTGCTAGCAAGTGACTCACTTCCCAAAATGCTGAGTGACTAGAAAGCAACCTCAGAAATCAATGCAAGTTGATGACAGCTCTCACTGAAAACAATAAAATATAAAGAAATATGTCACTTCCTATAGACACTAAATATAAAAAATAAACTTTATTTTACCCCTATCTCTTAAAAATGTAAACATTAACATGAAGCATTTTCTTCCTTGCAGCCTGATACTTTGTATATTTCTGGCTAAACCCCGTTACAAGACTTTTGCTCCTATGAAGACATGGATGTATTCATTAGTGCAGATAGAATTGTGACGATAGCAGTTTGCAGTGCTGAACACAGCCTATCTATGTAATCTCTGGTTTTATGAGGTTTAGCTAAAGCAGCTTTTCCTAATCCATGTTCTGTGTCTGGCTAAATATTGAAACAAGAGAAATGTTATATTATTTGAGTTTGGAAAGACAGATGTAGATTTTGTATTTGCTGTATATTGAAGTCTAGCACAGAACTATTTCTTCTGATAGCTGTAAGGTAACTGCTGAATAAGTTGAAGTGGGAAAACAGGCATGGAGTAGAAGTTTTAAATCACTTCAGTTTTGTGCTTCCTATAATTGCTGACATTCCTTATTTACTAGGGCAAAAGCATTAAGAGCCTCTAACAGACTCAGTCTAGTCAAGAAGACTCTTTATGTTTGAAACAACAGCATTTGTAAAATCATTTTCATGTGAGATTGTGATAAAGTTAATATAACAGCATAGCCTGATAAAAAGAAAGAAAAATGCCTTCACCCTTCTTGTTTCTTATTCAGGGCTTGTTTGATAGAGGAAATTTGTTTATTTTCTGAGTTTCAAATGTATTTGTTCACAATCTTGAACTGCTACAGTCAGCAAGGATATAGCTACACGTGTATGTTTGTTTCCATTGCTTACAGTTTGTGTGTTGCACCTTTTTATGTTGAGTCTTGCAAAACTAGTGATTCATATATCAGAAGAAATGTAAAACATGAACTCAATTCTACAAGTTTAGACATAGGCAGAGATGATATTTATCCCATGGGTATTTAACCTAATGTTTTGGGTAGTTTCTCTATTTTCTTCTTCCCAATCACCTTGTCTGTCTCACAGAAAATTTGATTCAATAGTACACCAAAGATTCTTTTATACCACCTGTACTCTAAGGCGAGACTAATCAAACCAAGGTAATTTCTGATAAATCTGGATGTAGTGTGGTCTTTGAAACTTCTCAGAAAGACATTGTAATCTTTAAATTATCTATTTGAACTCTTAATAACCTCTGATATTTTCCTGTATATCTAACATAATATCTAACATTCTCTTGCTGCAATTACTTTTGCCCCAAAGATTTTGAGAACTGATTACTGCCCTTGGCTTTAAAGAAAACTTTAGCTTACACAAGACTACCATCATATCTTTTCTGGATTATTTCCTCTAGTTCTCTTCCCTGTTCTTTACTATTTCCACTACCAGCCCCATTCTCTAGACTTCTGACAATACAGTTATACTGACATCCACTGAGATTTAACCATTTGATTATTTCCCAAAATGTGATGACCAAAAGGGGGTCAAGTAGTCGTTGAGTATTACAATATTTGATAAAGCAGAAGTCCTTCAACTGACAAAAAATGCTCTTATTCATTCGTCCTAGTATAATCTCTCTTTTTGATGACAGTATTTGACAGCAGCTTGTGACTCATGAAAGCGACGGATGCAGCTGATTATTCCTTTCTGAGTTTAGAATTGAATTGAACACTGAAAATATTTTAATTCTTCAGTGTGTGAGACATCAGGCCGCTTCTGTAGAAGTGAATTCCTTAAGGTCATGCTTCCTGTTAAGTATGAGCTCACAAGTTCCTAACTACTTATTTAATTTACTGTTCATCATGAAGCAAATTTCAGAGAAGGATCAAATTTTTAAAGATGTTTATGTTCTTGCAAGTATGACTCGCGTATATATCTAAAAAGAAAGAAAAAGAAGGTAGAAACATTATAATTGCTGAAAATGCTTTGCCGTGATCTCTCATTAGACATCAGTGAATCTACAAACACCAGACATCATCACCCTTCTATTCAAAATGTTTCAACGTTTTGAAAAACTAGAAAAAAGAACATGAAAAAAAGAGATCCAGTTAGTTCTGGTGCCCACTAATTTGATATTTACTTGCAAGATTATGCGTTTTAGAGTTCTGATTTACTTATGTTGAGTTTTGTTGACACTGGCATGAACTCTTGTCTAAGATATGATTTCTAAGTTTGGCTGGGATGGACATAATTTTCTTCATCATTTGCTCTTATCCTAAGCCTCCCCCCACACCCCCACACTGCCCACCCTGTCCCTTTGAGAACCTAGCTGCCAGACAGACTTCTTCCACAGTACTACTTTATTTGTGAATCTTAAATGCTGTTTGGACAACTTGATTTTTAATATCTCAGGAAAAGTTAATTGATTTTTGTTACCTGTCATAGTGCAAATATTTCTGTTGCCAATCACATTCCTCTAATTTACACGAATACAAATTTTATTCGTGTGTTATCTTTTGCCACTCTGCCTTTACTCCAAGACCTATTTAAGGTCTCCTTTTTAGACCTATTTTATGAAGATTATTCTTCTTTGGAAAGTTCTGTGGAATTTTGTGCCGTGTATAAGGGAAACTATAAAAATTTAATCCACAGGTAATGGGAAATCAATGCTGGTATCATTAAGCTGGACTTGTAAACACAGAACTTTAGTAAGAATGTGAAATATATTGAAAGTTGAAAACACACAGATGAATAAGGACATAAATCCTTAGAGCTGGCTGCTGTATGTATGTTATTTTGTTGAGAAAGAAGGAATATGAATGCTAAACTTTGAACCATTACTTCATTCCCTCCTTTAAATAAACAAAATCCCCAGAAAACTTAAGAACACCATTGTCCAGAATGATAGAAATTAAAAAGGAGAAGCTGAATATCTCACAAATATTCAACTCTCATTAATCAAACAGTTTCCCACATTTTATAATAGGATTTTGTTGTGACCTTATTCTTTAAAATATGGAACTCCATTCCAAAAGAAGTACTAATACCTAGATCATTCCTGATATGAGTTAACAAAAAATAGAGGATTTCTACTGAGTAATTACTGGTATTAGTCTTTTCTAAGGCTAAAACTGCATTACACAGAAAATAATAAAATATTGTATGTATACTGTAGAAATACCAACTGCTGGGAGACAAGATCTTTCTGGGTCAGGAATAATGTCCTTCAAAGACAGAAGAGGGTAAAGCAATGGCATTGAAACTATTTGTTGGTTAATTTTTCCTTATATTATTAAAAAAAAAAAAACATCCTATGTAACACAATGCTAGTGATATAAAATGAAATAAAAATGTGAGGTCAAAAAATATCAGGGTATATTTGATTATTTAACAATGATATTTTCTTTCCCAGTATTATCAAAATGAACACAGTAATGGTGAAAGAATAGTGAGTCCCAATGATTGAGGGCTGTCTACCTTAAAGTACTATTAGTACAAGGACCAATTGAAAAGAAACTTTTCTAAAAACTGCTTCACTGTACATCAGAATATGAAAAGAAATTTTTCCTTCTGTGACTTGTGTTCACTGGTATACTTTTAATAACTTTCCTTTCTTTTCCTAAATTCCATATTAAAATACAACTGTTCAAGTTTTATGACAAAAAAGTCAACATGCCTCTCAACAATGAATTTGAAATATGCCACTAGTAGTTAACTCAGAGTGCTGGTGTGTCAGCTAATATCAAATTTAGTGCCATGCACAATAAGATTTTTATAGGCCCGCAGCAACACTATTCCCCCCCCCCCCATTTAAGTATGTTTTGAATTAAACTCTGATTCATTTTCTTCATGGTTTCCACTCACTGAAATATTTTGCAAATCTGCTTTTCAGACTTCCATCCTTATTCTCGTAAAGCACTGGTATTTCCCTGGTTTCCTCTAGAATACAGTACAGAGAAATAACTGATACATGGCACTCTGTAATACAAAGTCCATTCAGCTACAGAAAGTCTGTTCCTTTTGGCACTTATTCCTTAAAAGCTACATCCAAATAAGAACTTAGCTATAAGAAAACAAGCAGTGTGTAATTTTTAGTTACCTACATTCTTCATTCAGCTACTCTGAAGCCTGATGTGCATGGAATCTTAGGCAGGGATGCTATTGATGGAGACACCCAGCACTTTCCCATTTTCTCAGGAGTCAGAGACTATTCTGTAGCAATCATATTTAAAACTATTCCTTGTCACATGACAACATCCAAAATAGACATCATCCAGTCATAGAAAAAGCAATAAATTTGGTCCAGCTTTCCTCATTCATGTTGAATTCCTAGTGCTTTCTGCTGTTAAGACAAGTGTATCCAATAGAAACACTGGTATTATGCATTTAAACTCAGATGCCTTCTGAATCTAGGCCTTTCCACAAAGTTACACAGCTTCTGAATGGAAATGTCCTTTGCCCAGTTTAATAACCACGTTGTTTGGCTCTTTTCTAGCATAAGTTTAGTCTTGTTGCTGAAACATAAAAAGAAATAAGAATTTCTGTAAATACTTGGGCTTAGATTTAAAGGTTTGGATTTTTTTAAAACAAATGTGCTTTAGTGACTTTGGCAATCCATGCCATTATATGAGAAAGCTTCCACAAAGTAAGTACTATTCTGTACATCAGTACTATCAGCTTAAATCAGTGCACAATGTAGGACAGTCTAGCATAGTCTTGTCTCGCCTACTATAGCCATAGAATCAAATGTTCATTCTCTAGTAAAATATTAAACTTAAAACACAAAGAAAGAATATACTGGCAAGTTCTGCATTGTTGGTACAGGCGGCAGATGCTATTTTTTCTGATGCCCAAGGCAAATTAAGCATACAGTGATGGGCTCTTACCTATTTAGCTACAGGGGTCCAACAGCTGGACTCACTGATCTAACTAATGAAGGAAATGAGGAGGAAGAAAAATTATGGTCTCAACTATATCTGGATTGCTCACTGAAATATGCAGACAAATATTATTGAAATAATTTTTGGTCACTGCAGTTGCATAATTTTGAGACAGATTGGATTATTTATAATTTATTTTTAGATTATTATTTTTTATAAAAAAACTTAGTCTGGATTCCAGAATTTTACTGTGTGAAGCAAACTCAGCAGAACCACTTACTGTACAGCAAGACTAAACTATATTTTCAGGAGACTTTTGAGTAGCACCATAATTGGGGTGACACAGAGAGGTAAACACACACAGAATAGAAATGCAAATAGGTATGGTCCAGACACGTGTAAAGATGGTTTCTCATCCAAAAAGAAGTTAAT
>VZRN01002263.1:1095950-1109933 GCA_013397935.1 Dasyornis broadbenti
CATCCAAAAAGAAGTTAATATCTTCTGTTTCTCTGCCAATGCTCACTACAAGATTTAAATTATAATTGAATACTTTATATGGCATAGACCAGGTAAATAAAGTATTTTTTCAGGAATAAATTAAATAAATTTTAGGTTAAAGTAGAGGCTTATATAAGAGTAGTTGGCAAAAAAGGCTAAATATCCACATAAGTAAAAACTCTGTTTTGAAAAAATTGGAAGCAGAAGAGTTTACGATTCTAAGAATCAGCTTCTCTATTAACTGGTCCATTCTTTCTTTTCAATTTTCAATTTCAATTGAAGAATCTAGTATGGCACCCTCAAAAAAAAAAAAAAAAAAAGATGAGCAAATAGATGCCTAATGTAAGAAAGCTGTTTAAAATCTGTCTGTAGTTGACTGAAAACAATATTTTCCAGAGTAAATCATCTCATCCTAAGAGATCAAGAGGTGCTACCTCTTCCAAGGCAACTCATGCTACCTGACACTGACTGGGACATTTGAACTGAAAGGCTAAACTAAGTGTCTAAATTTTAGGTATTTGAGGGTGGGAAAAGTATATCCTGCTCTGAAGTTCTGTGGAAAATGTTTTTTGTACCAATCTGGAGAGTAGCTAGCTGCTGTCAAAATTTCTAGCTCAGGCTTTCTATCAAGAATTTCTGATAAGCAATTAATTTTCAGGTGCATGAGTGATCTTTTAGAGGTGCTCGTTTTTTTTTTTCTGTTAACCAATGGAAGTGTGTTGAAAATTAGCTTAAAATAAATGCCACGTTTTGGTGACTCACTGGAGGTGAAAGGAACTCAATTTTAAGTGATTTTAGGACATAGAGCCGTTAAAACGCATAGCTGTGTAATTATCAAAGGGGCTAAATTTCATAATATTCTGTTTTCATGGGTCTTTTTAGTATCATCACTACATTTTGCATTTTCTTCTCTCTTGTTGAACATAATTGGAGGCAGATACTGTCTGAAGGCATCACTGTTTTAAAATAAAGTGCCTTCTGGTTACTGGTCGGTGTGTGCATGTGGATTCTAGTGACACAAAACACTCCTTCTTGTAAGCTACAGCAGAAAAATCAATAATTTTGCTTTTTCAGGCAGTGAAATTTCAAAGTAGGGACCTCTTACCACAGTAAAGTCACTCCAAACGACAGTGTCTCCAGTGGGGGTTTTCCTATGTCTCCCAAGATGTTTCTGTTACCGCTGACAAACGGCAAGAGCTGACAGAGTACTAGAGAAACCCTATTACCTTGAAGTGAAAAATGCTGTGGCAATATTTGCCTTATTAGAAAAAATAGCTTAATATATATCTATTAGGAATATGGTATGAAGACAAATATGTGCTGAAGATAAAAGAATACATTAGATAAGAATGCTTTTACAATGAGGAATGTGGCATCTTTTCAACATGTAAGCGAATTTTGCAAAATTTCACTTTGAAGTTTAAGGGTGAGAACTACAGAAAAGACGTAAGAGGAACTAAGGGTAAAATTTATGCATTCAATAAAGCAAGACAAAATGTATGTTGTTACATCAACTCTCAATATGCGTTTTTTTCCATTTACATCAGTGGCAATTGCACGTGTTTCATATAGACAGAAAAGTTTAAGGCAAGCAATCCTATAAAAGTAAAGCAATTAAAAGTTTTACTTGAAATAAAATTCCATCTTTGGCACACTTCATTGTGTATAGGTTTAAGAGCACAGATGGTATACTACTTTATATCCTTTTTTGCTGTTATCTGCAATAGTTAATTGAAATACGTTCTTTGTTTGCTTTAATAGAGGGGAGGGAAGAATTCATGTGTGTTTGTCTCTTTAAAAGAAATAAACTATTTTCAGTACAAGATTCATAGAAAATGGTTTTGGTAATTGTAAAAGACAGCTGTCAAGATCATACTCAAAGTATGATTCAGAGACACTAGGTAAGACATTTATGTCAATTAGATTGTACGTATTGTCTTGGCACTTTATATTCATGGTGTTGTTTAAAGTCTATTATTTCACAGCTCATTGGTTTGCCAAAAAGAAAAAAACCCGCTAAAAAATTTTCCACTTTTGAAAAGAACTTAAACTCCAAGAGTATTAGTTATTTAACCAATAACTCAGGGAATTATGGCCCTGAATCTGAAAATACTTCTTCTTATGGATAACCCCTAAGTTTATGAAAATAACCCTTACACCACATTCTTATTTGAGTAACATCAAATTATCCTGGCCAGACAGTGGTCCAGTCGTTCTCTGTTCATGCAGGTCATGCTTCAGGAATTCTGAATAGATGAGACAGGAAAAAAAAAAAAAAATTAACAGTACACACAATACAGCTCACAGGAACAAAATAAGAAGAAATTACAAAGAAATAGAACCTGAATCAAAGGCTCTGTCAGTATTTGCTAATAAGCATGCTCCAGGTATCAGCAGAAACTCAGAGGAATTTCTTGTACCCTTCACACAGGGAATTATGGCTCTAATTCCAATACTATGAAAGTATTTTTTTCTATTTAACAGTTCTCCTGCAATGCTTCCATGAGTCAATTGTTAAAAATCAATACTTATTTCCATGTGGTGGCCTATTGTATTTTTAATTGAATCCAGGTTTAAAAATAAATACTATCTCTACTCATGTTCATGAAATAAACAATCCCAGCTATGGCATTCTTACTAGAACACTAATAATACATTTGGAATATGAGGCCATTTATTTTTGTTTCTCTGCCTAAAATATTGGGAAAATAGGCATGGTTGATTTTTATTTTGTGCAAGAGCTATCTCTAATTTTAGACTGCATAACTGCCTGGAGGTTAGAAATGGATAACTTCAGTATAGTAAATAAAATTTGTATCATCCAAAGCTTCTTTCTCTTTCAGGAAATCCTTTGCTTTTTATCTCCCAGATAGTGTAAGCAGCATGTGGTTTTGTAGGTTCTCATAGCAATTCTTTTAAGTTTTCTTTTAGATTGGAACTGTTTTGTTTTCCCATAGGACTGGTAATGTTAGACATGTCAAGAAAAAGGAAATTATTATAAAACTTCTGGTCCACCTTCCTATACCTGAGAGTGCCTTGTTTGCTTCTTTGTTCCAAATACAGAAAAGTTTCTAAGTCGACATGAACTTGTTAGTCAAATTCCATCCTGGGGCAGTATTTTATTAATAGAAGTGGGGTCATATTAACTGTAAACATCATCTTTAATCACAAAAATAATATTGAAAATTTCAGTGATGTTATTACTTCAATTTTTCTGAACCTAAATATCTATAGGTTTTCAGTTTCTGATGAGAATTTTAATTGTTAGACCAACTCTTAAGTCTTCAAAAATTAGAGCATACTGGCTTCTTAGGGTTTTTACTGATGAGTCTTTCGTCAGGACACTTTGTACAGCCAGAATTCAACTAGAACTCTGCAACTAGTTTAAGTGCTTTAAAATTAAAAAACATTGTGGTGTTCAGAGTTTGCTATATGAGAGATGAGATTTGAGTACTAAGCTAATTCCAGTAGATAACAAATTCAGTGTGAGAAGAAGCAAGCCTTAGGGATTTTCTTTATTGTGCTATTGGCATTCAAAGTCATGTAAACAATTACCTATTTCAGCTGAACATCATCTAACATATGGATCTAATAGCTTTATGCCCATTTTAAATCTAATCAGTCTTCAACTTGGCTATCATTAGGTTGGGAAAAAATAGATTTGAAGCAAAACAAAATAATTCAAGTCTGAAAGGACATCCAAGGAAAAACTTGTGATATTTTTTAGAGAAAGACAAGTATTTTTGACTTCATTAGCAGTGCTTCTTAAGGGTCACTGAACATTCCACTAAAAAAAAAAGTTTAGTTGCTAAAACTAGTGCGTTTACAAGGCTGTAGTTACTACTGAAGGATTTTACTTCAACAGAAACACACCCTGGTTTTCCCTCCCCATTCAAACTCAGTTTATATTCTGGTGCAAACTTGCCAGGTGGATGGTAGCAAAGGCATCTGAGAGACAGTGGCCAAGAGAAAATGTACTGGTTTCACAGTCATACTAAAGACTTTCAGACTGATAAAATCACATCATTTAATTGATGAAGGCATTGTTGTCTCTGCCTGAAAGATAGATAAACTACAAATATTTGTGCTGAACCTTGTTTGGTTTTTTTTCTATCAGGAAAAAATAGCTTTCTTTTAGTGATCACTTTTCTTTTTTATTAACAGTCTGAATTTTAAATTTTATTCCCTCCTCTGATCATGATCGGAGAGGGTTCTGTAATGCAGCAGAGAGAATTCTAAGTAGCACTTTCTAAACGAGATGAATACTGACAAACAAGTGTTTAACAAAGCCTGCTTAATGTCCTGGGAGAAGTACAGAGAGTGTATTGGCTTTACAAAATGAGAGGCTGTATCTTGCTAAGTAAGTATTAACTTTTGCAGCTGTAACCAGAGTGTAGACTCAGTGAACCTGCTTAATTTTAAAGGAAGTTCTATTTTTAAAGCTAAACTGCCAAACAGAACTGTAGAGGGACTGAAAAGGTCCCAAACTTATGTTGCAGAAAATAAATAAAAGTCCATGCTGGCATATTTGTGAAATGGAACTTTGTCTTCATCCTGAGTTTTTCATAATAGCTGTTGGAAATTTTCTCTTTCAACTGAAAGTGTTCAGAGAGTCTAAATCTGGTTCATCAGATTTAGGACAGAACTTTTGCTGATTTTATGGACACCAGAACCTGGTCCAGGGCTAAAAACAATGGTCACATGAGGAAAAGATAGTAATGTACTTCTTTTGCTCATTCAACCTATGGTTGTAAACTCTTCTAAGAAGAAATGATTCATTTCTTTCCTCTCTTGGAAAATATTTAAGCTAATTTCTCTCACCTTCCAGAAGAAGATCCCCATCCTTTCTGTACTTTTTGAAGTAATTCAGTTTAAGAGACAGAAGTTTTCTGTGTGTAGGGGCAGAGTAAGGTAAAAAGGAAGAAGGAGATTTACTTCTACAAACTGGTCCCAAATGGATGGAATCTGTCTTCTTGAAGATTTAGCTATAGTCTATAGACCTTATGGATGCTATGGATATGCCACCCATAATCATGGACACACAAACTAATAAGATCCTGGCTCATGCATTTTCCCACATGGTAAATTTTTAACGACACCTCTAACGTATCTCTAAATTTTCAGGCAAAAATTTGTACCTCTAAGAACCTTTCTGATTAAAAAAAGAAAAATTACAATGTTCTGACATAAGACTGTGAATGATGTCACATATGGTTTTAAACACCCTTTCCAGTACCACTTCTGAACTAAAAATCCCACCTCTTGCTTAAGCCAGAGAAGAGGAAAAAAACAACAAATAAATTTTATTATAATTTTTATGTTCTAAGCATGGTGTATATGTTTCCATTCTGCACATTTATGTCTTGAAAAAAAGAAAGCAGATCTTTTAATTAGACATACCAAACTGTATGTAGCTCTGTGAAGAAACTGTCGCAAGATAGACTTATAAAAAATGTCTTTAAAGATACATTTTCAGTGGGATAAAGAATTCATCAAATTTTCCAGATATCTTGGGTCTTCTCAGCCATTATGTCACCTTTCAAGGTTATGCTTTATCCTAATTTCTGAGGTTATTTACATACCACTTCCTCTCTGAAAGCAAATCAATGGTACCTGTGTTGGTCCGCCCTCCCATCAACTGAAAAACAGCATAGCAGAAAAGCACACAAAACCAAATGTTACCAAAAATACTTACTTATTAAGAAGAGAAGAACTTTTCTGAATTAAGAGCTGGTAAAAATTAATTCTTAAAAATTATCTTGACTTTGCATCTAAAGCAAATAATGCTTCTTATGAATGAAGTAATGATTCTTAGTACCAATACAGGAATGAAAGTCCATAAAGGTATCTGTCATTTCTAATTCAGGTTTCTTAGCTAAGCATGTAGTCAGGGTGCCACAAGGTTCAGTTTCTCCCCATGGGCTTTAGGACAAGAGCACTGGAAGCTCCCTATGTCCAACCAGGGCCCATAGTACCACCACATCCAGATAAGAGGCAGCCAGGGAGCACCAGAACAGACTCAGAGATTTTTCAGGTCCCTGGGTTATGGGCAAGGACAGGCCAGAATGCTGGCAACTGAAGATGCCTGCTGCAGCACTGCTAATGGCCCCAGGGTCTGAGATAGGCTCTTGGGCCACGGGCTGGGGGCAGAAGAAGCAGGGACACGGGGACAGTGGGTCCTACAGTGCCCTCAGGAACTGGACTGAGGGACAGTGCTGGTCCAAGCCACAAAGCCTTCTCAGAGCAAAGGCAGCATGTAGGAGAATACAATGCTTATATGAGTGTGTTATTTGCAAACATTAGAAAACTTATTTTTCCTCCAAGGCTACTTTTACTGTTTACTTCTTCATAAACTACTTTGCTCTTCAAGCCATTACATTTCTTTTCCTTAAACAACTTAATTTAAAATATATATAACACTATCCTTTGTACCATGCTACTTAAATTATTTACTATCAGTGTAGGTTATCAAAATGCAAGGCAAAGTTTATTCTCAGAGAAATGAAACAACTATTAACAGTAAATTTGACTTCATTACATTTTCATAAGTCTTGATTTAAGATGATTATAAAATTAAAACTTCATTAAGTTGAACGCAAATGTCTCTTTCCTAGCTTATTTTCTTATTAGTTTACTTTTACAGCCCCCAGTCTTGTCAGAAAGTTGTGTAGTTAGTAAATTATTTTTACAAAACACATTGTAGGTTTCTTTTATGTACAGTCAGTAAGAATATAGGATACCTGCTGTTTCAGTTATTTTATATAATTAAGTTTTTGTCAGAATTTCTTTTGGCTGGATTCAGTTGTTATGCAACTTAATGTCAGAAACTGTAATGAATGCACTGCTTGATTATAACAAATGAATGAAAAAAACCCAAACGCCTTAGACTTTCAAGAGCTCCATTTGGTAGCTGTTAGAGAAACTTTTAAGAAGTAGCTAATCCCCCATTATTTTTTACTCTTTTACACATCTTCAAGAATATGACTAATAATTTCACAATTAGCAAATGAAAGAGTGTCTCAGTAGTGTATTTTCCTTGAGTCTTTGACAAGTTTGAAGTAAAATCAAGTTCCATTCAGTGAATTTATGCCATATTTTCTGGAATCAGCAGCCCTGTCAATACATCAGTCTCATGTCCTCTTGGTCGCTTCCTTTTGCTTTCTTTGCTAGGGAATATCATCAGATGCAGCATCTTTTCTAGGACTGTATGCAGACAGGCTGGCCACTCCATCCAGAAGCTTTCAAAGTACAGTTCAAATGCACTCCACCCATACCTCAGCAGTCTCATCTACACCCAATTGTCAGTTCTCAGAAAACCTGCATGAACATAATTATTACTGGGGTTTCTTTAACGTGGTGCATTCAAAATTTTTTTGCAAATAGGTGGAGTAAATCACAGAGTGAGATGACACAGGCTAAGGTGTTTGTGATAATACTGTGGTTTATGAATCTTGTTTCCTTAGAAATCTCAGTTAAAAAGCTGTTCATGTTTTTTTCAAGTAAACTTATCATACAAAAAAACCCCAAACAAACAAAAAGTAGAATTCATACCATAAAATAAAATTAAATTAAATCTACATTAATTGTAATACAGAAAATATGACTAGTATGTGTTTAATAGAAATGTCCTTCCTTTTACTTTCCATTTTTCTTTCTTTGCCATATTTATGCTTTTGTACATCTGTAATTAGCTAGCACATTAAGTTCACTTTTGTGATGTCCTGATGAATGGCATTTTATATACATGTGCCTTGGTTTGGAAGACAGGCGTCTGCTAAGGCAGGTGGAAACCTGCCTTAGAGGATATGACCCCCCTCCCTCCTAATTGGTATAAGGTCGAAATCAAAGGCTCTCAGGCAGAGATATGGGAAAAGGAATAACAGTTCTTTACTCGTATCTATAACAAGGAAAACAAGCAACAACAACAGTAGCAATAACAAATAAACAAACCAGATACCCGGTGGCAGCTTTCTCTGGGCTGCCAGACACCACCCCTCCCTGTGGTGCAGTTACGGTCACGGCCGGCAGGGGGCGCTGTGGCGCGAGCTCAGCTCCTCAGTGATGGCGGACGGAGCTGAGGGCGAGGCGGCTGCACGGCGAGCGGAGCTGCAGCAGGGAATCTCAGGGCAGCAAACCGGGCGGCAAAGCCCGTCCACTCGAGCGGGCGAACAAAAGGGTAGCAGAGACTCCAGCAACGAAGAAAAACCAGACAGTGCTGAGCTCCCGCAGCAGCAGTGAAGGGAAAGAAGAAACAGCAGCTGTCTCCTCCAACAAGTCCCGGGAACAAGTGTGCCTCTGCCCACGGCCAGCCACCTTTTTCTTCTCTTGCCACACCTGGCTATGTTTTTAGTCTCTTAAGTGAGTCTTTGTCCCTTAGGTACCCAGTCGTTATCTCTTAAGTACCCAGTCGTTAAGGCTCGTTAAGGTATCTCTAGCCACAGGATGGAAAAATTCCCAACCTCCAACAACATGTATATATACATTTATCATATATATATTGATATGTGTTGTATATTTTATATCCAGAGTCACTCATGCTTCAAGTACTGGATGTAAACACCTCTTCACTGTCAACTGTTACTGTTGACAGAAAAATTGTGACAACTGTTTCAAATTTCCGTTTCCTCTTAGCATATGCACGATTGGGATGGAGATGTTGCAATGGACATGAGATAAGGGCAATACTCTAGAATATGAAAGAGTTTATTTTTATTCCTCTTGGCTCTGATCACTTCCAAGGATGGGGCATCTGCAAATTCTCTGGGATGTTCGAGTGTCCCACCACCCAAACAGCAAAGAATTTCTTCCCAAAATCTACTCTACATATACTTTCTTCCGGTTTAAATCTCTTATTCCTTATCTTATCTCTATACTCTTTGATAAAAAGTCGTTCCTCATCTTTCTTATAGGACTCCTTTAGGTACTGCAAGGCTTCTATAACATCTCGCCAGAGCCTTCTCCTCTCCAGACTGAACAACCCCAACTGTCTCAGTCTGTATTCATAGGAGAGGGACTCCAGATTCAAATCAGCTTTGTGGCCCTCCTCTGCACCCACTTGAGCAGCCCCATGACTTCTTTATGCTGGGAACCTGAGAGCTGAGTAGTATTTGAGGAAGAGGCTCACAAGAACAAAGCAGGAGAATCACCTCCCTTGGCCTCAGGCTGTCAATGATCCTTCTGATGCAGACCAGGACACGGGTAGCCTTTTGAGCTGCAAGTGCACATTTTTGTGTTATGTTGAGCTTTTCATTCTCCAACACCCCCAAGTCCTTCTCCTCAGGACTTCTTAATTAATTCTCTGACCAGACTGTATCAGTGATTGGAATTGTCCCAATCCATGTGCAGCACCTTGCACTTATGCTTGCTGAACTTCATGAGTTTTATATGGGACAACTTTCAAGCCTGTTCCGATCTCTCTGGATGGCATCTCTTCCCTCCAGCATGTTGACTGCACCACCCAGATTGGTGTCATCAGCAAACTTGCTGGGGGTGCACTCAACTCCACTGTCCTTGTCCCAAAAAAATGAGAAATAATACTGGTCCCAGTAGGAGCACCACTCATCAACAGTCCCTGCCTGGACATCGAGTTGTTGACAGCAACTCTTTGAGTACAAGCATCCAGCCAATTCCTTATCCATCAAGAGGTCCCCCCATCAAATCCAGGTTTCTTCATTTTAGAGATTGATGTTGTGCAGAATGGTTTCAAATGCTTTGCACAAATACTGGTAGATGATGTTAGTCACGTTGCTATTATCCACCAAGGATGAAACCCCATTGTGGAAGGCCACCAAATTTTTCAGGCATGATTTGCCCTTAGTGAAGCTGTATTGGCAGTCACCAATCACCACCTTGTTTTCCATGTGCCTTGACATCATTTCCAGGACCATCTGCTCCATCATCTTGCCAGGCACGAATCAATCCCTGGATCTTCTTGATCCCTTTTAAAATGGGATCTTTCTTCCCATTTTAAAAATGGGAGGTATGTTTCCTCTTTCCATGTACATATATATTTATATATACATATATATAACCTTTATTCATGCACACACATGCACACTACTAGAGAAAACTCGTATTTATTCAGATATTTTCTAATTATCAGTGTTAGAAAAATATTTGCTTGACCTTGAAGGTGTTGTTACTTCAAAGCTCTGCAGTACGCTAAGAAGAAAATCCTTTTACACATATAATGGAAATTTCTGATAACATATAAAAAAAGTTTTGAGGGAGTTGGTTAGACTATGATTTTCTTTGATGTGTTTTGGGTGGGAGGTGTTGTTTTTTACTAGAACCTGTGAAAAAACACTTCAAGGGTTTCTTCAGTACCCCTTTAAGCACTTTTTTTTTTAAATGAAGGGAAAAAACCCCAAGGTAATCCAGAAAAAACAAAAAAAAAACCAACCAAAAAAACCACAAAACTAATCCAAACCAAACCAACCAACCAAACCAACAAACAAACAAACAAAAAGAAAACCACAAAAAATAAACAAACAAAAAAAAAAAAAAAAGAAAAAAACAAACCAAAAAGAAAAGTGGTATTCTCAATTGCTACATAAAATGTCATATAAACATGCAAACGTTTGCCCCAGACAAGTATTACAAATTAAAGATTGCACTGCATGTGGATCAGTTATGCAGGTTTTCTAATTATGATAAACTTAGTTACGCAGATAAATGTCATAAAATGCTCAAGGGCATTTAATCCAATCTTTATGGTGTACAGCAAGCAATAACAGTTTATATCAAATATTGTCAGTACAAAGACAGTTAAATTTGACTTATAAAATATGATGGGAGCTCACAAACATGACACTTCTAGATTTCTTTTAGGCTGGAAATACAATGAAATGTCCAGATCCCCTGAGGCATATCAATAACAAGTTTGAAACAAAAAGAAAGATTATCACATTTTACACTACTGCAGGAGTGGAAGAGAATTTGTCTGGTATAAATTACCCCTGATTTTCCTAATTAGGTTCATCCAGTTCTGGAAATGCCTCTTAGGAAGAGTTTTTAAGGTTTCTAGTAAAGGTCATGTACTCTACATATATTTATTCATTCTGTGAACAGAATATTTACCTACTTAATATAATCTAAATGTTCCTTAATAATGCCTTGTGATTGCTTCACTAAGCCTGCTTGCTGAACCATTCCACAGCCAAAATTATTCTCTGTAGGGAAAATTTATCTTCTAACGCATTATTCTGCTCCCCCCCCCAACTTTGATTTCTATTCTAAAATGTCCTCATTGATCAACTTAACCTCTATAAAACTTCTATCTGTATATTTGCATTTTGGGGGCTTATGTTACATTTGTCATGCATGATTACCAAAGGTATTTGGTCTCTTTCTAAAGAAGATAGTACTAGGAAATTATCCACACCTCTGACAATCATATGCATTAGTTATCTGCCTACAGCCTTCACTGACTGGGTGATTTGAGGTGTACGCATGTGAAATCTATAATCATACGTGGAAAGTCTATACATTTATGTAAGCTTGGTCCCACTAGTTACTGAAATTTAGAGATCCAGAGCTAAGTTTTCAAAAGTAATTAATATTATCTCTGTCTTTTTATTTATAAACTAGGTAATCAGCCTGACTTTCAAATTTTATTTAAACTGATTGACTCCGATTCACCAGCTGTGGTTATAACAAGAAGGATAAATATTATGTACTGTAATAACTTCAATCTTCGTTTGAGGCTAAGGAATAAAACTTGTGAAGTACATGTTGGGACTAGCTGTACCCTAAGATGGTCATAAAAGATATGTGACCTAAACAATTAAGGTTCACTGATAAACTTTCACTGAGAAATTGTCCGGTTATTTAGCAGGAATTCTTAGTTTAGGCCTTTTACCAATTTTTAATTGCACTAGTATGCTAGCTGGACACTTGTCTACATTAATTAAAGAATCTTATTGGAGAAAGGGATATTGAACAAGGTTTTTTATATAATTTTTTTTTTAATTTATTGAGGTTTTATTGAAGACCAAAAGTTTCTATGATAGTTGACAAATCGAGTGAAATAGAATAAACCATAAGACAGTTTTCTTATTATTTTCAAATAACATCTAATTCCAACTTTCTATATATGTCAAGAACAATAACAGTACATATACTTGAAAGCTGCGTTGGAGAAAAAAGTTTTGCATTATACATCAGCAATAACATCATATGTGTAATGCTTTTTCTAAGTCCCCCCAATGATGACAGCATCAGAACAGTCCATGCTGACAAGATATTTCTTATTGACGTCTAAAATGGAAAGAAACCAGTCACAAAGAGTTGAAAACCATTGTAGATGCAGGCAAATCATCACATCTTTAAGAAGATAAACAAACCCCACCAAACAACTTGTTTGAAGTTAGATATATAGATATAAATATAAATGACAAAGATAAACATAGATATTGGTTATATTCTTGTAGAGATAAATATGGATAGATATACCCATTTTAACCTACCAAAGCTAGTAAGTTACATGCCTAGATTTCTCCGTTGTTCCATATCTTTCATATACATATCTAATTGGTATTTCTATGAAAAAAGACAATGCTGTATGAATACTGTATGTTTTACTTAGATAAATATCATGCTGTTATTGGTTCAAATATTGAAAATTAAATAATCATAACCTGTCCAAAGCTGATATTTTACATTAGTAATACATGACTGCTCCTTATAATCATTTTTATCCTGCAAGAAAACTTACTCACTGGACTATTTTGTTCTTATATAGTTTTAAACTATCACTGCTTGTGGCAATTTGGAAATAACACAACAGTTTTGTCGAAAGTATAACCTGTTTCGATTTGACAAAACAAACTTTGTCTGGATCTATGTAAGAACAGCTTATGCAGCTGTTCAAGTGTGTGTTGGCACAACAAAGAAATCCAAAGATACAGAATAACAAACTAAAGCTGGAAAGTGAGATAAGGATCTGCAGCCCTGCAAAAGACATGCTATTGAACAAATGGGGATGTTGGTCAAATGACAATTATGTGATTATTACAGTATGTGATTAGACTATGCTTTTTACTTGGGCACAACTGAATGAATTTCTGCTTTTAGATGTTTTCTTGGTCAGCGAAATACATAAGATACCCATGTCGGACATATGGGGTATGATAACACATCCCAAGTCTCAGCAAACCCACAGTATGTTGGGTTAGTACCAAAAATACTGCCTTGTAAGGTGTCTCAGTACACATCAGCTAACCCTGACAGTTACATGCTCATGGACTTCTATCCCACAACAAGGAGGAAAAAGCCTGTTATCCAAAATCCAGAGGTGATCTATATTATTTGAACAAAAGCTAATTGATTATGATTACAGTGACCAGAGGTTGAGAGAGGCATACATACAACCAGTTTCTATGACTCACTTGAAACAATATTGTATTTCAGCACTGAAGTCGTCTGCTTCTAGATGGTTGCTGTGAAACTTAGGCAAATTTTATCCCTGTAGCAGTTCATATGTATGAATTATTCTGTTGACAAGACAAAGAAGGTCTTCAGTACTCTTTGGTCATTTATGATTCTCAGTTATGTATGTCTAATACTTAAATAGGATTTTAGTAACTACTCTTTCTGTAAAGTTAAAATAGTGTTGTTTTTTTTCCCATTTTTAGAGTAATTGCATATTTCTATAATTTTATATATGTGGTGAACTTTATTATACAAGGTATTTAAATATATTTATCCTAAAAAAAAAGTGTGATCAAGAATCTGGAATGTGATAGAATATTAACTTCTAGATCTCCTGAATCTTCTTATACCCAGAAGTGAAGGATCTCAGCCATTTCATTATTCCTGAAGAATATGTACACTGCCTATATTTTTTTTAAAGGTAATGTGGTGGGTAGCAGGAGAAGAAGCATAATAGAAATCTGCTTTTATCACCATAGAGATGGTAGAACTGAAACACAACAGCTCACACATTTGCAAAAAAAAAAAAAA
>VZRN01002263.1:1109958-1123408 GCA_013397935.1 Dasyornis broadbenti
TTCTGCCTTCTTAAGGCAAAGTCAGTACAGTCATTGAAGCAACTGATTTGTAGAAAAGTAGTATCTTATCGGAGATTAAATTTTCTTTTTTTCTAGCTACTTAGAAAGGAGGGAAAAATATCAGTTACACAGGAAATATGAATCAAGCTTTACTTTCAAAAGTACTGGGAGGCAAAACAGAGAATGCTGCCTATCTTGAAATTCAAACGTACTCATCCTCCTTAGAAAGCCCATATCATTATATCAATCATTGTTTGTCATAATTATAGCTTTTATATTATGTCAGTTATGACACCTCAGTTTCTTCTAGAAAGAAAGGAGAAAGCTGGAAAAGGCTCTGGAATAGAAGCAAGCATATTCTAAATTGTCTGAAAGTAAATTTTAAAACCATTTCATTTTTTAAAGAAGTGATATTAGTTAGCTTGACCATCTGTCTAAAAATTACCTTTAAGTTATTGAAAAGGTCAGATCTGATCTTCTTTCATAGAAATCTGCATTGATAATGAAAAACAAAGCATTTATTTGTATTGGGAGTCTTTCTCTAATAACATTTTCTGCAGCACATTACCAGTTCTTAAGCTTTTCCCATGCACATCAACTGCTTTGCCAGCTCTACACTGCTGGATGAAGACTCTGATACTCTGCAGAAACATGTGTCCCTCTGGCAATTGCTGTCCTAGAATCACAGGCTCATTTAGGCTGAAAAAGAACTCTAAGGTCATCAAGTCCACCCTAAAATATCTCTCTAAGGACCACATCTACATCTCTTTTAATTACCTCCAGGAATGGTGACTCAACCACTTCCCTAGGCAGCCTGTTCCAATGAATGGCAATCCTTTTAATGAAGAAATTTATCCCAATATTCAATCTAAACCTCCCCTGGCAAAGCTATCCTTGTCCTATCACTTTTTATCTCAGAAAAGAGACCAACACCCATCTCACTACAACCTCCTTTCAGGTAGTTGTAGGGTGGTAATTTGAACCTGGCTGGACAGCAGGTGCCTGAAAAAGTCACTCTGCCACTCCTCAGCTGGACAGGGGTAGAAAAATATGTTAAAAGGCTTGTGGGTCAAGATAAGGACACTCATCAATTACTGTCATGAGCAAAAAATGTCAGTGTGGAGACATTAATTTAATTTATTGCCAATCAATTCAGAGTAGGATAATAAGATATATACTCAAATTTAGCAACACCTTCCCTCCCACCCTTCTCTTCTGCCTGGGCTCAATTTCACCCTCACTGTTCTCTATCTTTCCCTGCCTTCAGTAGCGCGGGGGGATGGGGAATGGGGGCTGTGGTAAGTTAATCACATTTTTGTCTCTGCTCCAGAACCTTCACCATCTCTGTTGCCCTTTTCTGGACTTGCTCCAGCATCTCAAAGTCTTTCTTGTAGTGAGGTGCTCAAAATTGAACACAGGACTGGTGTGGCCTCACCAGTGCCCAGTAACAGAGGGACAATCACTGCCCTGGTCCTGCTGGACACACTGATTTTGATCCAGGCCATGTGCCATTGGCATTCTTCACCACCTGGACACACGTGGCTCATGTTCAGCCGACTGCTGATGAGCACCCTCAGGTCTTTTTCTGCTGGGCTACCTTCCAGCCACTCTGCCTGAAGCCTGAAGCATTACACAGAATTGTTGTGACCCAAGGGCAGGACCTGGCACTCACTAAAATTGAGCTGCTGGGCATCAACAGCAAAATGATTAATGAAAAATACAACAAGAGCTCTCCTTAGTAATACTGGTTCAGTTGGCTGTATCATGAAAGATTTTGTCTTGTTACTGTGCTACTGCAGATGATAATGCAGTTAGGAGACACAAAGGCAAATATCAGAAGCCCCACACAATTTTGTTTAAGCAGTTTGTATTTCCAGGTGTGGATTGTGATGGAAGATTTCAGCTCTTAGGACAACAAACAAAAGTGACTAAAGATCTTCTTTTGTGTAGTACTGAAGCTACTGATACAGTTCTAGCAGAGAAAAAAAAAACAACCAACCTTTATATTCTATCTGGTATATTATGAATAAAATATTCATGGAAGCCCCAGGGCTGTTTTAGTTCAGATGATATTATAATATATGACAAACTGAGCACAGCAACAAGAATTGTCATAGAACATAAAAACATGGTTTGATTTTTGAGGTCCACTTGTTATTGAACATTTCTTTCAGTGTGTTTTATACTCCTGTGTTTGCTGCTGCACTGAGAAGCAGCTGTTGCTAGCAAAATGGGTCAGAAAAAATTGGTGAATTCTCGAGTGACACCCAGGGTGCTGTTTTGAGGAGTTTTGTGAGAAGTTTCTCTATAGGATCAGAACAGAGACAACAAGTAGAGGCAACTGAGACTGAGGCAACATAAGCTGGTAAAGACTGAACCAGACCACATTTCTAGGAAATAAACAGAGATGAAAGATCAGACCAATGGCAACAGGTAACTGGACCTAATTTCCCTGGAAGAAGATAACCCTCAGAGGATGATACAGTTATTCATAGGTTCCATCAAAAAGAATCTTCTGCTTCAGAATCTCATCTATTAATGAAGCCAGTGTGTTTATGAAACTCTAAAAAGACAAGTGCTGTTAGAAACTGTAACCGAGGTTCTGAACTCAGGTTAGGGTTTGCTGCAACTTGGCAATGGCAAAAGCAGGCACACAGACTCCTGGGCCATCAGGCTGTTGATCAACTTGTCTTGGAAAGTGGCCAGGAGTATGATGAAGAAACCAGTATCACACTGGCAATATGAAAAAAAAAAAGGTTAACAAGATTGCCTAACACTGAAGGAAATCTAAATGAAAAGATGAATTGAAAGAGAATTTAGAAAACTCAGAAAAATGGATTAGCTTTGGAGAAATAAAAGATCAGGAAGAGAGAAAAGCAAGTGACAGTGGATAGTTAGAATGTTTTATAAGTACTTTGGAAAAAAGTATCACACTGTAACTTGTGCACCAAGTTTTACTATTTACAAATACTAACCTGACTGTAAGTATGTTCTTCCTTGTGATTGAATTCTCAGGTCACTTATGAAAGACTTTTTGCTGAATTAGATAAATATAATGGAACAGCAAATTTGTTATAAATTTCTTCCTTAAAAGCTAGTATTAATTCTAATACAACTATTTTGCATGTAGAACAGGAGAAAAACAGAGGAGAACTGATATCACTACAACACTAATGCATATAACACTTGTTTGCATACATTTAAACCAAGATAAAAATACTCTGTTTTGATATGTCACATTCTTGCTAAAGTACAGAAACATTGGAAGCAGGATTAAAACAACTGTGGAGATTTTCAAAGTTATTCCATATAAAACTAACCCTGTTCCTATTTAAAAACTCCCACTGTGTTCAGAGAATGCCAAGTTACATCAATTCTCAGTACTTTTTGGAAGAAAGAATTTAAAAGTCTTCTGTGCTGTACTATCTTATTGACACAGATTTATACTACCACAGCTTAACAAAAGCCAGCCATCTAAGATGTGTATTTCATTCTCCAACACTGAGAAAAATTGGAGCTTATCAAAGTTTCTTGGCTCCTTCTGAACTAGTCATTTATGTTTTGAAACCCAACCACTGATCTCTGAGAGTTTATCATGTCTAATTTCAGTAGCAAAATCTGCTTTCAACAAAAGCTCCAAACTGTAGCAGTAATGGTCTTTCTTCAGTGAATGTAACCCTTTCCATTACTACCATTGCCACTTTGAAAATCATTTATGCCTTCAACAAGCATAACAAAAATCAATACAGACCCTTTTTTGTAAAATACAGAGTAAAACTGGGACCAGTTTAAAATATAGGTATATTACATATCACTTACATACTTTACAATTACTAAAATTGCTCTATCACTTACAATATTTGCACTAGTGAGAAGAGAGAATGGAAAGAAATCAAATTATGTAACAGCATATTAATTATTTCTCTGCTTTCTGGAGAATCTGACAGTGCTTTATTTTAAAAGTTTACTATATCAAAACCTCATGGCTGTAAACATATTTACACAAGAGAACAGAAATTTAGACTAAAACCACATCATTTCCCACAAGGAAGTTTAGGAGAACAATATGAAACACAAACTGTCTTAATAGGCTGCCGTCATCCAAATGGCAAAAATATTGACAAATTTCAGAAAATTTCTCCCTTCCTTTTCCAAAACAGTTATGGAATTCTACAGATTTAAAACTGAGATGCAGTGCAACTGAGAGAGGTAAAATGCATAAGGTATTACTTCTGTGAGAACAATTGCATGATAAAGAACAATAGAGAACAAAATTGAAGTAACAAACTGAAATCAAATATTGATGAGGATAATGGTCCCTCTCAAGGGTAGAGAGGCCTTTCAAAGAGATTTGGACAGACTAGAGAGATGAGCAATCACCAACAATATGAAATTTAAGAAGAGCAAGTGCTGATTCTGCACCCGGGATGATGCAACCCTGGATGTGCAGACAGATTGTGGAATAAAATGTTGGAAAGCAGTGCTGTGGAAAGGGACCTGGGGGTCCTGGTGGATGGCAAGCTGAACTTGAGCCAGCAGTGCCCTGGCAGCCAGGAGGGCCAACCCTGTCCTGGGGGGCATCAGGTACAGCATCGCCAGCTGGGCAAGGGAAGTGCAGGGGCAGGTGTGGGTTTACCTGTGTGCAGTTTTGGGTGTCACAATAGAAAAAGGGTACAAAGCTTTTAGAGACCATCCAAGGAAGGGTGACTAAAATGATGAAAAGCCTCAAGGGCAAAGCTTAGGGAAGCAGCTGATGTCACTTGCTTTGTTCAGCTTGAAAAGGAAGAGGGTGAGGGGCATTCTCAGTGCAATCTACAACTTTCTCTGACTGCAGCAGAGGGCCAGACACTAATCTCCTCTCTCTGGTGACCAGCAATAGAACACAATCAAATCAATGAAACTGCAGCAATAGAACTTCAGATGGGACATTAGGAAAAGGTTCTTCACTGAGACTGTGGCTGGTTATAAGAACAGTCTCCCAGGGGAAGTACTCAGAGCACCAAGTCTGTCGGATCTCAAGGAGAACCTGGACAATGATTTTAGTCATATGGTTTAGTTTTAGGCAGTCGTGCAAAGAGCAAGATGTTGGATTTGCTGATACTTATGGATCCCTTCCAACTTAAGATATTCTGTGTTTCTAAGATTCTAATGGACAGTTAATTTCACCCTTCTCTCAGCTTTGACTATGTCATGAAAGAATTCAAATTGTGTGGTTGCAATTGTTTTTCATGGCCTAAAAACTATTTGGATGACTATGAAACTACATGGAGTCTTATTGAAGCAGCTGGGATATTTTGCTCATATAAACACAGATGAGAAAAAAAAAAATTGCTCTTTACAACTAGCCCTCACCAGAGTTTAAATCAAGCAGAGCAGCACTTGTGATAGGGCAATCAAACCCACCATATTTTGAGTATCTAGCAAGAAAATTTCATTTTGGATAATGTACTTAGGAGAATGAAATGCAAAGTAGGAAATGATCTTGTTAGAAGTAGACAAACATGGTTTTAAATTATGATATTGAAAAAAACACCAACATTTTAAAATGTAATTGGTTTGTTAGGAAATTTACACTGTCTCTATGAGAGTAAGTCAGGAAAAAGATGATTTGGCAGTAATTTCTAGACGTAGATATGAAACAAATCAGGAAGTAGTGTCACTCCCTGACTCTACAAGAGTAGCAATGTTGCAATAAATTGACAGACCCATTACTGACATTGCTCTTTTCCAAAGGTGTGCTGTAGTTTATCATAAGATACAATCACATCTCAGACTGGATTGCACTGGGACATATCAAATTCTCTGGAAGAAACCCAGATACAGGAGAGTAGTTTTCTTAATGCTTGCTTACTCCATCCACGTCAAGAACCAGTTCAGTAAAATGGAACTATGTGGTTCCACCTCTCTTGTGCTGGATATCTAGTTCACAATTCATACTGAGATATTTAACCTGTTTGTTTACACACACAGCATCATAATAAACCAGAAGACATGGGAGTAGAAAACTCATACAAATATTAAAAGGCAATGGTACATTTTTCTCTAATCCATTTCACTCTTCTGGGAATGGAAGTGACTGGTGTCAAGAATGCCATTAATAGCACTAAAGACAAGAGGTTTCAATTATTACATCTTTGACCTGAGAGTTTGGTGAACTTCAATTTTAAAATCCATTATGCCATAATGGTTTTATGCAGACTTTTCATGGCTTTCTAAATAATTTTTCTCATAATAATTACAGAATATAAAGCATTACCCTACTGCTCATGTAATTTAAAATTAAGAATTGTTTTAGAAAAAAGTTAGCTATAATCAACAATATTGTTATATGCAACATACATAGTGTACAGTTTTCAGTCATCAGTAACCTTTCCCCAATGCATACTATTTCATTTTTTCTGTATCATAATTATTTTGTTATTCTGAAATACATATATAAGCATTAGAAAAAGTGCATTTAATATATTTGTTCGCCTCCCATGATTCCTGTCAAAATACTGTGTTTTTAAAATAGAAAAAGGGAAAACAGACAAAATATTTGCCAAAATGAACATATTTCTAGCTTTATAAAACATTGCAGATTTTGGCCAGCTATTTTGCACTCAGCATGAGAAACTTTACACCATATGTCTAGCTCTCATTTAGAATGGATATGTATCTTATTTAGAATAACAATCATGAGAACTATCAAGTTCCCAGTTATATGGTAACACAACAGCTATCTTTGGGTTGCTTGGGGGTTTTTTCCTCATTTTCTTCCAAATTAGCTCTTTGACTTTACTTCAGTTAGAAAGATCTCCTTGTATTTTTAGACTTGCGTTCGCCTAGTGAAATTATGAAGTGTTAACTTTATATCCTAGCAAATATCCTAGCAAATTCCAAATATATATTTTCCTTGTATTAATATGCAACACACTTTAATCAAATCTTGTGTTGATAATGTTGCATAAAGAAGCAGCAATCTCTAACACAGCAGAAAATCAAGAGCCTTTTTTTAAACCTGCAAATTAAATGTTCTACACAGACTCAACACAGATAAACTTCCAAAGCTCAGATTGAATCCAAATCCTATTAGACAATGGCAGTAGCCAGAATACCAATCAGAGCAACTGCTGGAAAAGGAGTAGGTGTAGTGTCCACATCTTTGCAGATTATCTAAAGCAAATTCCCTCATGTTGTTGTCACTGAGCTGTTACAGTGAGAATCAGCAGATGGTTAATCAATCCCAAAATGCCCTTCAGGAGCTACAACAGCTGTGTATGGTCAGCATGAGTAAACTCATCCAAAGTAAATGGGAACTGGGATCTGTGCAGCATGGAAGCACAACAGTTTCCTTTCCGTGTTGCAATAAAATGAGTCTGCAAACATTTCTTATCGTTTAAACTTTCCAGAATAAATTCAGTAAGATTTCTACAGCAGTCTTGTGTAAACAGTCTACATATAGCAAATCCAAAATCAATTTTTTAGTAGGGACAGTGTTAATTAAATTGAATTACTCCAGGCTGAGCAAAAGGCACTATCTGCAAATTACAGATAACAGCCCTGCAGTTGGTAATCTCAAGAAATATTTGCAAGTTTCAAATAATTTATTCACAAGTACTTCTATGTACCCCCAAATACTGGTATACATATTAGGAAAGGGTGGGGAAAAAAGCTATTAGACAATCCACATCCCATTTTGCAAACTTCCCCCTTCCCTCCTCACTGATAAAAAACTGTTTCTGATGCATAAAGCACAGGGTTCACAGTCTTTCATACTTCTGACATCACAAACTAGGACAACAGAACACATCAGAAGAAGGAATATATGCTTCGAAAACAAAATATTATTTACAGCAAAATATTCAAAAGCATGTTAAAGTTATTGTTCCAGTAAATTTAATCAATTCATTTTTATTTTGACTTTTAGGTGCTCTTTAATGTATAGGTGTACGACTCTGCTTTCATGTATAAATATTTTAGATGGTCATGGTGTGCTGGTTTTGGCTGTGGTAGAGTTAATTTTCTTCACAGTGGCTGGTATGGATCTGTGTTTTGAATTTGTGCTGAACACAAGATTGATAATATAGAGATGTTTTTGTTATTATTGAGCAGGGCTTACACAGAGCCAAGGCCTTTCCTGCTTTTTGTGCTGACATGCTGGTGAGAGGGCTGGAGGTTGTGAAGAGACACAGCCAGGACAGCTGACCAAAGGAGTATCCACAGAGGAACAGAATTTTTAAGGTTGAAGGGATTTCTGGAGATCATCCAGTCCAACCCCCTTGCCAGGGCAGGGTCTCTTGGAGCAGATTACACAGGAACTCTTCCAGGTGTATTTGGAACGTCTCCAGAGAGGGATATTCCATGACCTCCTTGGGCAGCCAGTTCCAGTGTTCTGTCACCCTCAATGTAATGACTTTTTTTCTCATGTTGAGGTGGAACTTGTTGTATTTTAGTTTATGGCCTTGGATTTGTTCTCCTTTTGAACCTCAATCACAGAGAGGATTATTTCACCTCAGCACTACCCTAAATTATAATTTTTTAAATTCTGTTATTTGTATATTTTATACAATGAATTTCCTTTTTTTTTTTTTTTTTAATTTTGCAGTCTCTTATAGCTTACTGTTGAGGCCTTCTATGATATTCTCTCAGTGATATCCCATTGCTCTCATTTATGCCTTTGGGAAAGTAAGAAGTTTGTAATTTGCACTATGGAACTCTTCTCCACACAGAGTTTATGTTCCTCAGATGTTTCTGTTCCTGACTTTCACCCTTAGTGATTCCTCAGCCAAGCCCTCATTAATATTTAGCTGCTTCAGTGTTTTCTCTTAAGTCAATTTTCCCAGCCCCTTGGTTGCCTTTATGCTATATAAGAACAGTTATATTTGCCTTTTGGGGGGCTCCTCTGCCTGGAGAGAATGGCTCATTCTCTTTATGTCCTTACAAGTGTATGTCAACTGTAGAAAAATCCATGGATATATTTTTCAAGCAAAAGTAAACATGTTCTTCTAGTGTTATAAAACAAGGTATAAAATTGCAATAGTGAGCTTTATTTTATTTCTGGATAGCTTATTTGAGAAATAATAAAAAATAATTTAGTACCCTATAGAAGACTATGTCTCAAAGGGCTTATATCTCAGCCTGATTTACTATACATGGAGACCAAGAGAATTAACAGTATTGTCTTTATATTTCTGTTTTCAATTGGTGGCAATTTTCAAAAAGAGGCAACTTTCATAGAGTCCTTAATGGATTCTCTTTAAACTAGCTTTTGAAAACAGAAAGTGTGTCTCGTTTGGAACTGTTAACATATATATCAAGGCAAAACAAGTAAAACGAAAGGTCATGTAAAAGCAAAAACAAGAAACCAAGCAAGCAACTGTAAAAAAAGCCCTCAAACCTCCACACCTACAAGGAAAATTTGAATATCAAGATACTAAAATTTATAGTATAAACTCCTGTTGCTGATACAATTTGTAAAAATGATTTGTTTGGTTTTGGTAGAACAGTAGGCTGCTATTCATCCTGGAATTCTAAAAATTAATTAAAGAGAAGGAAAATAATTGAGAAAGAATAGTTTACAAAAGCAAACTGGATGTACATACTAAAGCTGCCTTGAGAAAACCAGATGTAGTTATGCTCCTGCAATGATTTCTTTGAAAAGAATGTATGGAAAAAAATTCAAAGCCCATCAAAACTAATTTTTCTCTCCTTTCTAGTAAACATTATAAGTCACTATTTTATTATTGAGATAGCTTTCAAAAGAGAGACTACTCACAAAACAGAAATAAAGAATATTCTGCCATCACTAAAGCTGGTCAGAAGTGCATAACTTTAAAAAGGGAAGGTAGGATGGAAAACAGTCACTCAGGTTTTCTGATAACTGAATATATGCCTTTGGCTTAACAGCACTGACGTATGCTGCCTTATAGAAACTATAAGTGCTTTATTCTATATTTGTGTTCTATTCATCCACGTTAGGTAAAAATGCCTGAGGAAAGTACATTTCCTATCACAGACAGTTTCATCTTGTCGAGATTATAATACAGGGATGTAATTCAAATCCTGAGCTTTACAAAAAGAAGAATAATTAAATACCTGTGCTCTATCTTAAAATAAAAAGTGAACAATAATGTTGTTCTATGCTTTCAGGGTTCTCACTCAGGGTTTTTGGTAGGGAGAGGAAAAATAAAAAATCCTGCCACAGAATTCTTGTATTTCAGCCTGACATTTGTTCAAGGAAAACAAAATCAAACAAACATCACACCAACCCCAAACGTTTGGTGGGAAACCCAAAACTGTTCTCAATTTTAGCTCAAAGAAAACATGCATAGGCATGCAATAAGGATGGGTTGTAAATGCTTAATTAAGATGAGCTCATTAAATAAACAAGAACCTGTAGATGATGCATGAAGTGTTAGAGTCAGAAGTTTGCTAACAAAAGAAAGTAACTAAAACCACGGCCCTTCAATTTTTTTCTTCTATATTTCTCATTTCCCCATTTGCCAAGTCTTAAAAAAACCAGTTACAGCTGTCAAAACATAAACTAGAATTTTCTATTTGGAAAGAACTGCTTTACATAAACCCAAAGATCTTTTCTTGAAGGAACTTGTTCTCGACTGTTAATTTAAGCACAAACATATTATGCTACACAGAAAAAAAAAATGCTAAAACCTCGTTGCACAGTCTGTTGGATTTGTTTTTGTTGTTTGGATTCACTTTCACTTGGGAGGATAGAACATATGGAAATGCAACTGTACCAAAACATTGGAAATTCAATTGGATCAAAACATCAGAAAAGCAATGCTTTCAAGCTTTGAGAAAGGACAGAGCCAGAAAACAATTTTGTGACTTAGGTTTGTCTTGAAAAATAAACAATTATGTTTCTCTTCATCTATGATGGAAAGAAAAATACAAACTTTGGAGTTCTGAATACCCAAAAACTGCTTCAGATACACATATAAAACAAGAACCAACAATCTTCATTGTGACCACATCTGACAGGTTCACAAAAATCTGTTACATTTTTTTCACAAAAAGCCTGTTTAATCAAAACCACGTATTTCAGCAGAATGACTAAGGTTTTAGAGGTACATGGGACAGCACCATTCAGTGAAGTCTTGACAAAGAAGACTGACAGCTCCTGCAGTAAATAAATCTGCACAGGCCTCATTATTCAACATCATTGCCTCTTGTGCTTATATTTCTCATTGTAAAGCACTGTTAACAACATATCTTTGCTGATAGGTAATCTCTCCTTTTTGCTTTAAAACAAAACATGAAGTTATCTTCCCTAACAAAATACTATAATTAAATGTCTTCCTTCTTTTTGAATTTTGGACACATGCTTGAGAGTTATCATCACAAAGATATTTCAGTGATTCCTTCCACTTTTACCACTAAAACTCACCTTTGTGCTAAGTCTACAGGAAAACAGAACTCCAATGCCTAGTCCCACAGACAGCCAAGATAAGCAGCCCAGCCTTCTGACTACTGCTTATTAACTCATTTTTCACTTGATAATTCTATCAGAACTCTTCTATTCCTTTTGCTTTTTAGCTCTATTGTAACCTGTTAGATTTTAATAATGTTTTCTTTCTTGTTTTCTTGATTGGCAAACAAAGTTTCTGTTGAAAGAAGCAACCATTGACACTTATATGGTAAATCAAAGGTCTCTTGGTTTTTTTCTCTCTTTAATATCAGAACAAATACACACCCGAGAAAAGTAGTAGGTTGGTAATTCAAATACTGAATTAATAAAATGGTTTTCTTCTTGTTTGTTTTTTTTTAAATGCAGTGTAGAGAAGAAGTAGATATTTGAATATTTCCTTCTTTATCAGGTTAGTCTCAGACTACTTCCAGGGCAGAACTGCTGGATTATTTTGAGATCTTTGCTAAGCATAAATTTGGGGACAGAATATTTAATTCAATTTATTTTTATGAGTACTTCATCAAATTTTGTAAAGCTTACATAAAATAATTGATTTTCATCAAAAATATGAAGTATTTTATTTCAAGAGCCAAAAGGCATCATCTTGGTAAAATATTTTTTCCTTGATTTTTTTAATCTAACTTGTCTGCTAGAGAAGAATTATTTTGTAACAGTTCACACACCAGCTCTTCACTGAAGGTGCTGTATTCACATCAACCTTGATTTTTCTTCCCAAGGTTGGGAGCCCTGCAGTACTGGTAAAGACAGGGATGAAGAATGTGTTGGAAAACTGCATTTTCAGTGTTGTTGGGAACAAATTCCCCTCTCCTCTTTGTCAGCAGGTTAATATTTTCCTTCTCTTTCTGCTTGTTTTTTACATCCTTGAAGAACCCTTTCTTGTAGTTTTTGATATCTCTTACTGGTTTCAATTCAAGCTGAATTCTAATTTCATGTTTGCATGCTCTGGAAATGCCTTATAGTTCTCAACAGGTATTTGTCTGCTCTCCCATCTCTGGTATACTTCTCTTTTGGGTTTTAGCAGACTCAGAAGCTCACAGTTAAGTCAAAGGGATCTCTTGCTCCACTTCTTCTAAAGACAACCAACTGTTTCTGTGCTTCCAGGAGTGCTCTTCAAAAACCCCCAGCATTCACTAGCTGCTTTATAGTCTGTGGAAGATTCCCACAAAATCCCTCTCAGCTGAGCTCTGAGCAAGATGAAGCTTGCTTTTCTAAAATCTATTATTTTTGTCTTAGTTCTCATCTTCATCATGTCCAGCAGGATCCCAAATTCCACAATATAATGATCTGCAGCCAAGGTCATCACAAACAGAGATACTACAAAGCAAGTTTTCTTAGCTTATGAGTATGAAGTTCCGTGGCGACTCATTCCTTGTTGGCACTTCTAATGTGTATGAGGAAGCAACACTCTACGTATTCCTGGAATTTAGTGGATGACGTGATTTTTCTGAGTAGTTGAAGTCACCATCAGAACCAGGTTCTGTTGACCCCAAACTTACTTAAGTTACCCAATTGTTTCTTTGTTGGGCTTATAATCTTGGTTTGGAAGCAGATGTCTTCTGTAAGATCCCCCTCTGATCTTGACCCAGAGACACCCAGTAGGGGTTTTACGACTGCTGCAGTTTACTTCTAGACACTTAAGGTTCTCCTTAACATAGGGCATGACCCCTCCTCCTCCTCCTTCTCCTTCTCCTTCTCCTTCTCCTTCTCCTTCTCCTTCTCCTTCTCCTTCTCCTTCTCCTTCTCCTTCTCCTTCTCCTTCCCCTTCTCCTTCCCCTTCTCCTTCTCCACCTCCTTCTCCACCTCCTCCTCTCCCTTGTTTTCTTCTTACCTGTCTCTCTTTACAAAACAGCTTAGAGCCACCCACCGTGATCCACCACTTATGTGAGATGTCCCACCATGTTTCAGCTATTCTTACGATATCATAACTTTCAGACTGGTCATGGAGCTCCAGTTCTTCCTGTTCTCTCCTCAGGCTGCATGAAAGGCCACCACTTGAGGCAGTTGGTCTTCTGGTCCTCA